>PVLA01000765.1:264194-459502 GCA_004027455.1 Hydrochoerus hydrochaeris
CATGACGTGCAGTGAGTTAGCTGTGTCAAATCCACTTTTGCTTTACCATCGTTTTGTCTTACAAAGTGATTGTCAGGCTATAACCCCATGATAAGCTGGGGAGCATCTGTACATTGTTCCTTTTGGATTTGTTGATCTCAAAACTACTATGGCAGGTACAACAGGTGGGAGAAATAATAGTTATAATTTTATAGATTAAAAAACACCTGAACATTAAAATTGTGCAGTAATTTATACAAGGTCATTCTGAGGAGCCTGAGTGGCAAAGCGCTTTGCCCTCCTGCACCCAGTCTGGTATCACTGTAGCTCACTGTCTTTCAGTAGCTTCCAAGCTTACTTCTTGCCTTCTCAGGCAGACAAAAAATTTAGAGACTTGTCACTTTCTGGTTCTTTTCGCCTCTCATCCTTTTAGACAGTGCCTTGCATACACAGTGGGAGTTCACTAAATGCATGCTGTCCTGTTGAGATGAATTCATGGAACGGGTTTTAGAAGAGGATTTTTTTTTTCACCAGCAAAAATCCCAATTTAAAACCTTGGATTTATCTCACCCCTCTAAGTTTCTGTGGTTGTGTTAAACTGCAAGTGTGCTTAAGTCTTTTTTCTTGATCTGTTTGCCCTGGCCTCTCCTCAGAGCCTGCTAATTTCCTACTGGAGACCTTCTAGGTGCTTTCCCTGTGCAGAGTCTTGTCCTTGGAAGCTCTTAGTATTCTCCACTACTTCCCTGATCAAGTAGCTGGACATGGGGAAATCTGAGTTTGAACTGCCATTCTTATTTCACTAGGTTAGGTAATTTAGGACAAGTTACTTCTTATTGGTAAACCTTGAGGTTTTTTTTTTAATCTGCAAAATAGAAAGAATACTTATATGCCAAGGTGGTTGTATGTATTAAGAGAGAAAATAGACCTGTGTTTTTTAACATATTATATTGTAACAGTTATTGATGGTCTTTTCCTCCAGTTATTTTCTTTTTGCAATCTGTCCCCAACTGAGAAAATCACAAGAACACATTTCTTGAGTAAATTTTTCCTCATATCACTTATCTGCTCAAATCTTTCTTTAGTCTCTTCTAAGCAGCATTCCTCAAATTCAAACTCCAGACTAACAATGTCTATTAGAAATATAATCCAAGCCATAAGTGTGAGCCATGTATGTAATTTTAAATTGTTTAATAGCAACATTAAAATAGTTAAACAGTTGGAATTCATTTTGAAGATTAATTTTGTTTAAATCAAAATTTTTAGAAAGTTACTTTAACATGCAAATACATAGAAATTATTAATGTGATGTATTACATTTATTTTGTATATCAAGTCCTCAAATGCTGGTGTGTATTTTACCAGCACATCTCAATTCACACTCAGTACACTTCAAGTGTTCAGTGTCTGCTATGGGTTAGATCTAGAATGTCCCTCCAAAGGCTCACATGTTCAGAGGTAGGGCTTTTGAAGGTGAATGGCTAGTGGGGGTGCTATACTCATCAGCAGAGGAATTCACTGACGACTTCAAAGCTGAATGTGTCATTATAAGGTGGGAGGAGGCGGGTCACAGAGGCATGACTAGGAAGCTACATCCTTGTCCCTAGTTCATTCTCTCTCTCTCTCTCTCTCTCTCTCTCTCTCTCTCTCTCTCTGCTTCCTGGTTGTCATGGGTTGAGCAAATTTTCCTCACCCATGCCTCTCTGCCATTCTCTTTTTTGCCTTGGAGTCAGCTTATTATGGACTGAATCTACGAGCCAAAACAGACCTCTCATCCTTTAAAAATTTTGTTATTTTGTCCTAACAACCAGAAAGTGAACAAGACAGTAGGTGTATATGACTAGTGGTTAATTACATTGGACAGAGCAGAGAGATTTCAGTTTAACTTTCATCCATCAACTGTTCCACTGCATTAATGACCTCGACTTCTCAGCTTTACCATATTATTATAAAAAATGCTTATCTGCTATTTTTCCTACTACCTAAACAAACACGGAAGTCTTTCACCCATTCGGAAGGCTCTCCCTTCTTTTCATGCTCTTCTTCTTCAGAACGTTGAATGCTGGACAGCTCCTCCGAGGAGGAGTGAGGTCACTGACTGAGGACAGGTGACAAGATAGAGAACTAGGGCTCTGTAGTGAGGCAGGCCTGAGTTTATATTCATGTGTAGACTCTGCCCCAGCTGCCCTTGACAGATCAGAGTGGAGGTGGAACTGAGACCAGTAGCTGTCAGTATTTTAAAAGCTCATGAAACAGGCTATAATTAAGAATGATAATCTTTAGCCCAAGAAATCGCTGCACTTGACAATGATTCTTTAATAGATTTTCCTAGACTCCATGGGTGGCTATTGCCTTGTGACATGGAGGCATGGGGTGAACACATGTTAGCCTGCGTGTCAGTACCACCATAAGGCAGCCAGAGATCAAGGCAGCTATTTATTGCTCATACTTGCCAAATCAGCCAGCCACATCAGCACTGGTTCCATTTTTAAATTAAGGAATTAATATTTAATATTTTAGTCTCCTTTTTGCATAACATGCTCCCATTTCTTTGCAGAGCTATTGATATGCAGGTGGGAAGATTTTTGTTAGGAAGTTATTAACGCCAAACCTGCAGAATTTTTATCTCTTCACCACAAAGTTCATCAGTTAATGTCTCCATAGCCTAGCAAGTGCTGTCTCTTGTTTGTTTAAACCATTTCATTGTGAAGGAATAAACTGTGATAGTTAGAAACCAGAAGAAGAAAATCTGATTAATATCTCCTAGTACAGTTACTATGTTGAAATAAATTATTCTTTACCCTTTCAAATTAGAGATAAGCACTAGCCTAGCAGTGCATTCTGGTTAATCACAGAAGAAATACACCCAGGCTTTGTGTGAAAGCACTGACTACCATAACCTTATATTCTCATAAAATTAGTATGAAATACTGTTCAGAAATCTAACTTGCATTCTTCCATAGCCATTCTGAATCATTCCTTTGAAATAGAAAGAAGGAGAATCCTGATGTTATCACATTTTTGCAAATAGGAAACTGTACTTTTATTTTTAATATGTAGGGAATGAGAAATATATTTTCTTACACATCCATCATTGAGGTCCCTATAACAAAAGACACATCAACAACAGAAAAGCAAAAACATGTCTTTCAGCCTTACATGATGTGGGAGTTTTCATAAAGAAATGAAGCCCTAAAGAAATAAGTAGGCCTGTGTATTTCTTATACTGGGTTTGAAGAAATATCTGGTCATACAGTGGTATCAATCTATAAAAAATATGATCTACTCATTAAAAAAATCTAGGGGAGCATCACAGGGACACCTCATTCAGGTTCTTCTCTGTGTTGCTCCTGTGTATTCAGAGCTAAGAATGCTCCTTCCTCCGGGTATACAGAGGACACCTCTAAAGTGTGAGCCTTCTGACCTGCTTCCAGGAGAGATCAGAAAAATTATCCCTTGACTTTATAGCCTGCTTCAGAAGACAAAGGAGGAAAGGTGAGAGGGATCTGTTCCTGCAATTTTCTTATATTCTAAGATGCTATATTTTGGGTTTTGTGTGTGGTTTTGTGAGGGTTTTTGTTTGGTTGTTTTGGGTTTGGTTTGTTTGTTTGGTTGGTTGGTTTGAGTGTCAGTTTGGGTATGAGTTTGTTTGAGTCTTGTTAGGTAGTTCAGGCTCTCTTTGAATTCACTTTGTAGTACAAGCTACGCTGGAACTCATGCCTCAGCCTCCTGAGTGATGTAATTACAGGCATGTGCCATAGCCAAGGTGCCATATATTTGGTGTTTCCTGAATCCTAGCAAGTTGTGTGTGTGTGTGTGTGTGTGTGTTTGTCCCTATGTCCATATCTGTATATATTGTACAACTTTTAGTTTATTTTTAATTATAAAAGCTTTTCCAAATAATGCCCAAACACAAATCAACAAAGAGAAAAAGCCATTTGTTTTTTGGGGGGTATTTGTATTTGTTTTTGTTTTTTCTTTGGTACTGGGGATTGAACTCATGATCTTGTGCTTGCCAGGCAGGTGCTTATGCCACTGAGCTAAATCCCCAGCCCTGAAAAGCTATTTAATCAAATTCTCAGATGAATCAGAGTGACATCTAGATATTTCAGAAGACTTTGCACTTAAGGAGAATAAATCATGTCCCAATGAACTGGATAGAGATCATTAAATTTTGCAAAGTACCAACAGATTTTATTTATTGTTTAACCCCAGAAGCAAATTAGCAAGTGCCTTTATATCGAATTTGGGAACAGATTTAAATGACTGTGGAATTTCTCTTGAGCAGCCTTGATTTAGGAAAACAAATATCATTCAAGGACAGCCTAGTAGAGGTGCACAACAAAAATATAGATGTATCTTACATTTCCATCCAGGAACATGCACAAGGATGATCTTGGAAATGAGAATGAAGGAGACCTCTGTACTTCTCGATGCAGCCATGACATTTTCCAAAATGAAGGTAGTACCATTAAAAAGGGGCTGATCCTGATTTACTTCTGCACAACTCTAAAGAACTTCATGAATAACAATTTGGAAAGTCAGATCATATTTTTTGGTTCATGTCTTGATAAAAGGAAGATTAATGTTCATATCCGAAAGTTTTCTCATTGAGTCTCATCATACTTTTAGTAATGTACCTCTGCTTATGAGTCCAGGTTTCTACAATTCTGCCCACTGGAAATCAAGCTGCTCTTTCTAAACAAAGACTTTTGCAAAATAGCAAGACAGCACATATTTGGTAAAATGCTGACGTGCCCCGCTGTTGGCGGGAATTAGCATAATGCCTAGGAATCATGTGAGTAAAACAATCACAGGAGGACGTGCAAATAACACAGTAGAGCACAAAAAGAGTTTCAGAAACTGTACAAGTAGTCAGAGGGTTGTAAAATAAAGTTTGACTGCAGAACCTCAATTTTTACTATTTATTTTTACAGCTGCTATTTTTTTGCCCATGCAACCAACACAGGCTAGTGAGAAAATGCTGTACAATAAAATCTGAGGAGTGTTTAGAGACAATTAGGAAAATATTATACAAAACTAAAATTTTCTTTTTTTTTCTACTCTGAAAATAGCCTTAAATTTTTGAGTGAAGAAAAAAGGAAAGAAAAATTCAAACCTCTTTGGAAACAGATTTCTATAAACTATTTTTAAATAGACTTTCTTTCTAAAGGAGAAACTGCAGATGAATATAATTGGAAGGAAAAACATCTCTGCCTGACACAATTGAAATCTTCTTACTGGGAACTGCAGGTCTATTGTTGCTAAGGTAACTCAATCAATTAAAGTTTGAGTAATATTCTTGAACTTATTAATAAAATATGAAGGGAAGAAAAACATTTGCTTAGGATGAGAAGAATCAGGAATTAACAATTGAGAAGGACAGCTGCTTCTGACAACTCCTTCACTTTTATATTTGAGAGAAAAATTGCCAAAACTCAGCAGTTTGAAAAAATAAAGAAATTAATATTGAGGTCCTTAGTGGTCAGGTGAAAGATATTTTATAGGATGATAAGTTGAGGTTTTGTCTTATGACATAAACTTTTCCACTTCAACTCTACATGAAATAAAGGTGGGAGATATAGTCTGAATTTTTTATTTACTCAATTTTTAGTACTGGGCATTAATTAAACCAGGACCTTCACTCTGGGATACATTCCCAGCCCTTTTAAGCATTTTTTAAAAAGTTTTGTCAAGTATATAATTGTATGAACATATTTTTATGACAATTTCATAAAATTTGTCATCAAATCTTATTCATTTATGGTACCTTAAGTGAGAATATAGCAAATAACAATTTTAATGAAAAAAATCCCACAAAGATGATAATAAATTTATAGTAGAAGGAATACACAGAAACAGAATTTATTCAGCACAAAAACAAAAGTGTACTAACTCTGAGATTGAAGTTTTTTTATCCATAACTTGTTTCACTGTACCTGGAGAATATATATTTCAGAGATCTACAATGGTTTTAGCCTATCTCAATTCTAAAACACTGGAAAGAAAAGCAAAAAAAAAAAAAAGTAAAAAGAAAATAAAAATTTCCTAAAGATAGATATTTGATTCATTTTCATTATTGAGTGTATGGCTAAATTACAAGTTTTTGTGAGCATTTTATTTATTAATATTTGCATATACTTTAATTTTATTAAAACAACAGAAGGAATTAATGTCATTAATTAATTAATCTCATAAATTAAATGACATTCATTAAATGTCATGAACTTTTCATACTCTTATAGAATTTAAATATTATATGTATTGGTGTTGCTCTCAGTGCTTATTCTTATTTGAACAAAAAATGTTCCAATAAGACTTTTGCATGTGCAAAATTACTCTGCAAGGATTAAAACTATAAGAAATAGAGAAGATCAGTCTTGAAATTACCATCAGTATGGCTGAATTACTGTTCCAGAAATCTGTCAGTCGACAAAGTACTGGGGTCCATATTCATAATCCCAGCTGACTGGGAAGTTGAGGCACGGAGATTGGGGGTTCTAGGCCCACACAGGCAACTTAATGAGACCCTGTCTCAAAATAAAAAGAAATTTTAAAAGGGCTGAGGATGCAGTTCAGTTTTCTTTGGGTTTAACTCCCAATACCACACACACATGCGCACATGCACACACATGCACACAAAACTATGATTGACATTTTATGCAAAGTTATATTATGCAAAACTGAAATGACACAGAAAACGAAGTCACACTTATGCAAAATTTTGCATGATTAAAATTTAAAGTTTTAAAAATTATATTTTGAAAGCTTGCAAGACAAGTGAATCATATTTGTATTACGCTGTCACTAAATGGCACTAATTATTGTTATCCTCGCTAAAATTATATGAAAAATATAGTTGTATGTATTAAAATTTTGACAGATTCTTCTGGTGACTATTTTGTTTTATGTTAACACTACTGTGATTACATGCAGCTTTTTAATATTCTGTAATAACGTTTCTAATCTTCATCAAATTATTTTGCTAGTGTAAAAACAAACCAGGAACATAAATAACTCTGGAACAAAAGTTTGATATGCTAAAAAAATTTTATAGATGGCTAAATAATGACCATGAAACAGTGAGCTACTAATGTAGGAGAGGGAATTTATAAAGAATAGAAAATTAGTCACCTAAACATATAAAAACATAGTAGAAGGAAGAAGGAAAGTCAAGAGGGGGAGATGGAGGAGAAAGAGGAATGGAAGAGTTAGGAGGAGAGACAGTAAGGGAAGAGGAAGAAAAAAGAAAAGGAGAAGGAAATGGGAAGCTAAAAATCAGGGGGGAATTGCCACAGTGGGTGTAGGTTTGTGGGCTCTGACACTGCACCGTCCTTTGTGTTCCTTGCTTCATTGCTTTGGGTAAATTAGCTTTAGCTTATTTAAATTATGCATTATATAAAATCTTTAAGGTCAGAGCACTCATGTGAAGCAGAATTTTCTTTTGTAAGCTGATGCACCCAGATCAGTAGTTTGATCCTACACAGCAGGCTCAAGTTTGGAATGAAGTTTAAAGACTGACTGTTTGAACCAGCTTGCAGACACCATGTAGGAACCCCTCTAAAACACACCCCCAAATTGACCAGAGCAAGTCTAGACAGATAGTTCATTAAAGCAATGGATTTTTGGAACATAAGTTCATCGAAAATACTTTTCAGGTCACACAATCCGGTAGTGCTAGCCCAGTGCCCTCCTTTCTCAAAAGAGGAAGCAAGCCCAACAAGGTAGGAGATTTGCTGGGTATCATTACATAGCCATTCCATATAGAACGTCAGAACTCTAAACTTTCTTCTACACTAACATGACAGATTTAGGAAAAGATCTTAAAAGACACTCAGCAGCAAATGGCACTCAAGATACAGAAATAAGAATTTATTTCTTTGTGCAATTCATCTTCAACTTCTAACATCCTCTTGATGAGTATTTAAAAAAAAAAAAAGAAACTCTAGAAATAGCCCATGTTTTAAAATACTCATACAATAGTCTTACAGCTTTTGAAAGAATTTGCCTGGTTGAGTGTGACACTGAGCTATATTACAAGAACCGAGGGTCCTCCCCTCTAAGATTTAACTATGGCAGCCAATGTAAGCTCATTTAATGCTGCTTACATACTCTGAGTTTTTTTCAGGGCAAAAATAGATTTCATCTGTTGATTTTCTTTTAAATTCCAGTAGCATTCACTTCTACATAAATGTCAGTGCTAAAAATTGTTAATCAAGGTATATGAACCCAATTTGAGATCCTCACTGTCAAATCTCTGCTCATAGAAACAGAGTTATGGTATATGCACATCCCTTCCTCATTAAAAGTATCTAATCCCAGTACCTGCTGAAATGTGGGTACTTAATCTTCTTTTCCTTTATTTCTTAATAAGTAGCTTCATTCCACTAGATTCCTTCAACTTTACCAGATAGAAATGGACACAGATAGTAATAGGCTGCTACTTGATAAGGACAACTATTTATTTCCTGGCTAAGCAAGGAAAGGTAAACAAGAAGAAAGGATAAGGATTATTTAATTAATTACATAGAAAGCCCTATTCTGTTAAGTTCTAAATAAGCAAGAGATATATGAAAAGGCTGATTAGAAGTAGCAGTACAAAAGGAAGGGAAAAGGAGGAAAACAAAAGGTGAGAAAGGATCAGAAAACAATGGGAGGCATGAGATTGACGGTAAGGCCTTGACCAAGAGCATCCATAACCATTTATTAAGGGTTCCTTTTACTAGGTACCCAATATGTTACATGACCTATATAGCTGTGTATTTATTACCATGTATCTGCCTACATGGGTATGTATGTCATGGCTCTTTCATATGGACCATTGTCAGCAGTTGACCAAATACTTTGTAAATAGGAAACAATTCAAAAGGAAATAGGGCTGAGGATTTAGCTCAGCGGCATAAGCGCCTGCCTGGTAAGCGTGAGGTGGTAAGTTTGATTCCCGGCACCAAAAAAAAAAAAAAAAGGTAATAATCTGTGGATAATTTCAAGCATTTGTTATAAGGTATTATAGAATACAGTGGTCTGAATTATTGCCTAAATTAACACAGTTTCAAGAGTTTTAAGACCCCAAAAGCACAGGAGGCATTTCTAAGGTTAATCTCTTAAGCAACAAAGGAGATATCTTTCTTTGTAGACCAATAAATATCAGACTCCAGATCCAGGAGGGAATTTTTTCAATTTATAACACTGGAATTTGAGAAATGTGGTTCTAATAGTTGATAAAGTGTTTTAGGTTTAAATAATTTTTTAAAATCTCTATCCCCCGTGAAAAATAACTAAGCCTCTAGTGTTTAGCTAAATAATGCCTCATGCTTAGTTTGCTGTATAAATTACATTCCCAAGCACCTACTCTCTGGTGGTTCAAAGCGGTGGGAGATTGGTCATCTAATACGAGGCAACTTATTCTTAGTTTTGTGTTAGTTGCAAAATAGTTGAGGCATCACACCTCCACACTTTCCAAATCCAGAAGCATTCTGTGTGTATAAAGCTGTCCAGATCAGGGCTACTGTGTGTACTTATTGGTCTCACCTCCTTTCTAGTGCTACTGACCTCATGCATCTAACAGTCACCATATTGGTGAGTTCAGGACTAAAGCACATTTCCCTCATTGCAGAACAACAATTCTCCTGCACAGCACTGCTCTGGACGAATGCCCTCCCTTCAGAAAGATTAAAACTTTTTTAGAAGACACCCTGTTGGAAGGAAAAACAAAACAATCACTTTATCTTCTCACAATCTAAGAATATGAGACTCGAGAGACAAACTGGCTTTTTCAAGACATAACATCAGTTAATGAGAAAACCAGGACTAAAGTTCCTCTTTTTGTGTCATACTCAGTCCCAGATGTTTCATGGGGCCTTTTAATTTAATTCTAGGGATAAATAACACATTTGAGTGGTCAGAACATTTTTCCAACCACCGACAGTTCCCAACTCTTACAAAAATGAAGTTTTCACAAGTCCCCAGCCACTTTCATCTCTGCCCCGCCTCTCCAGAGACCTATCACATCGCTACCACCTCCAACATATTGCCTTCTTTAAACTCTTTTTTTTTTAGACTTTCCTTTGATTTCCTTTCTAAGATTCTCTAACTATAAGCCTTCCCCCAGAAGTCCAAGGACCAAGTTCTCTTAGAAAAGCCTCACATCCTCAGTCTAAATCCTCAAACTGGGACCCTAAACTAGCCATATCCTGGGAACACACCCACTAACTACAGCCCCATACAGATCTTGTGGTGACTTCACCCCAGATGCTTGAGCAAAGGCCAGCCCTGAGTCTCTGGCCCTTCAGCTCAGCATTATCCATGCAGGGGTGGTTCTTTGGACACATTTTTGGGAGGTTACTTCTTGCTCCAAAGAGCAAACAATAGAATGAATCCCAGGCCTGTGACAACAATGTTGTCACCATGCAGCGGCTTCTTGAGGGCAGGAAATATCATCCAGGCCTTCAGATACCTGTCTACAGTCAGACATGACTTGCCTCTCAAGTCACTCCATGGACTAAGACCAGTCCCTAGCCAAGGACACAGACACTATTACAAAATCATGGATAGTTGTTTCATCATCTATTGCCAAGTGATATAAATGAGAGGAGTTTATTTTCATAAAATTAATGATTACAGGAGCATTGTTAAATTTAGAGCTTAATCACATAGGAAAGAAGGTTTGAAAATGAGTTCCAGATATCCACACATGCCAGAAGTGCTATGATTTTGTATTTTGAGAAAGACTAAAAAAAGAACTTTTTTCATAGTTTTCCATAATAGTTCTTTCTTTATTTTTTTCATAGTTTTCCATAGTAGTTTTTTCTTTGCTAACCAAACTTTTATTATTATTCATTACTAAGCTATCCAACTGTTATTATCAGTATATTTGAAATAACTAGTCAAAAGGAAACATCAACATCAGAGTCAAAGCCACTTCCTGCAAGAAATAGGAAGTTGGGTATCCATGAGCCAGGAGTGAGAAGAATCAAGCCCTATTACTTCCTGCTAAAATAATTTACATAGAAAAATGAAAGCAAGAAGGGAGCTTACAAACATGGAACATATGTCAGTCTTAGTTGTATTGTATCTCTGCTTCCACCTCCATGGATAACTAAAAGCACACCTATAAGAGTTTAGGAAAAAAGGGAAAAATCAGGAACTGTCCAATATCACAATTAGTTGTCTGAGGTTAAACCTGAGCCCCTGCTCTGAAACACCCACTGGTGACTCTCATATTCCACAAAGGCTTCCCACCTTTGGTTACAGATTCATTTGCCTAGTCCCTGTATTTCTACCTGCTTCGCCTTCTGCAAAATACTTATCAGTTTTAGAGATTCAGTGATTTCATGTGTAGTGAGAGGGTGATAATTCCAAGTGCATAGGAATGTTATAATTAAATGAGATAAATATCCCAAATGCCTGGCTCAGTGTAGGTAACCTGTAACTCCCAATCCAAGTCAGCACTCCTGAGCCCTCAAAACTTAAAGAAAGCATGGCTCATGATCCCTGTGCCAAGTCCCACTATTTACTGTGATTCAAAGAACAGCTCAGCTATACCCCATACCCTGCCTAACCCTAACAGTTAACTTGCTCTCCCTCCTCCCCATTGCCTCCTGTAAGTCCCTACAGTTTGCACCAAAGCTGTGCATCTGGTAAACCCCAGGGTCCCCTCCACTGGCAATGCCTTATAAATTGACTCATTTAGCATATCAATGTAAACTGCACCCACCGGAGTCCCCACAGAATGAATAAACATAGTCTTTTTCACTTGCAAATGGAAATAAAAGGAGAAAGGTTTGAGGGGGGTACTGATTTGCAGGGCCCAGTTCCAAGGCCTCTGGTATGAAGTGATGACTGACAGAAGAGCAGAGGTATCTGTCACATACTAACTGCAAAATTCTGGGTAAACTAGTTTTGTGACTGTGACAAACTGCCTCAGAGAGTAGACATCTAAGGAGAAAAGGTTTATTTCTGGGTGATTCAGAGGTTTCAGTCCACTGTTGGTCAGCCTGTCTGTCCCTTTTGTGCCTCTGGCAGCACAGCACATCATGGCAGAATGCATGGCAGGGGAAGCTCCTCACCAGACAGTGGCCAGGAAGCAAAAGAGAGAGAGCTAGAAAGAGCCTGAGTTCCAATACCGCCTCTGGAGACAAACAGCTGCTAACCTCACTCTGCACTCCCATACCCCAACTCTTTAAAGTTTTACATCCTTGAATCAAGGATGAAGCCGTAGCACTCCGATCTTTGGTGGATGCTCCAAATCCAGATTGTAGCAGCTGCTACTCTGAAATGGCATCCTCATGGCAGGAGCAGGTAGAAGTAACACAGATCTCACAGCTCCCCTCAGACACTTGTGTCAGTTTTGTAGTAAATATGTGTTGTACCCCAAAAGGCTGCACCCCAAAATAAAATGAAAATTGTAAAAAGGCAAAAAGAATTAAAAGGCCAAGACATCTTGGAGGGAAAGGAAGAGTGCACTGATTTATTTAGGCTGGTCTCCAGCGACACAGAGTGAGGGTGGAATTTACACTGCTGTGGGACCAGGCTAAGATTTAGGGGTGGTTTAAAAAGGGAAAAAAACCACAAAGATGTGGGGGCCCACAGCTGTGCATTCCTGAGGAAACGGGACATCCTGTTTTCTCCTTTTTCTAAAGGTCATAGGGCGTGGTGCATACAGAACAGAATGGTGGAGCTAAGAGTTAGATTACAACATTCCCCACTGATTTTTGTCAGTGAGCCAAATCATTGGCTCATAGTTGAATCTACAGGTATTAGCTCATTACCTTGGGTAGCTAAGATCATCAGCTTAATAGCCTGTATTTGGCCTTTTACATAAGATACCAGTTTATTTATGATACAGGGACCCATAGTTACACCTACTAAAAGCACTATTAGGGGTCCTATGGCTGCTGATATGAGGGTGGACAACCAAGAGGAGAATGAGAACCAACGTTCAAACCAATTTTGTTCTGCCAGTTGAGCTTGTTCCCTTTCCTGTAGGTGTTTCTTAAGGGCAGCCACATTTTATCTTATGACTCCAGAGTGGTTTGTATATAAGCAACAGGTTTCCCCCAGGGCTAGACAGGCCTCCTTTTTTTAGAAAAAGAAGATCTAATCCTCATCAGTTTTGTAACACCATCTCAGCTAGGGAGCTTAAAGAGTCTTCCAATTTTGACACCGAGTCATCTAGGCTTGCTAGGTCATGATTAATGAGGTTAGTGAGGTGTCTATAGTTTTGGTCTCCCACCACTAAACTAGATATTCCCAATCCCAATGACCCTGCCACCCCAATCCCCAGCAACACAGGGATGAGCACTGGGTTTCTTTTTAAACGAAGTTGGCCTTCCAAGCCTTCCCTAGGGAGAATGTGACTTCTTCCATTGTCTCCCGAATACCAATAGACCTGGGGCAAAATGTGAACTAAAATACATAGTTCAGGACACTGGGTGAATATGTGGTGCATAGAACATGGAGTTATACCAGACGTGCAAGCAAACCAAGTCCCATCGGGTGCAATTAGGTGCTGATTAGCAGGATAAGTGTAGTTATGAATCTGAAGGGAGACAGTCCTGTTGCAGAGGGAAGCATAAGGGGAAATATGCAAAGGAATAGGAGGCTGAATAAACACAGGTTCCTGGTTTCCCTTGGACATTATCTAGAGTAAGCAAAGGTCTAGCACCCCACCAACAAGCGGGGTCATCTGAGGAAGAATTAGACAGCTCTGAATCAGTGACTACTATAGGGGTGCCAGTATAAAAAGGAGGTCGGGCAGGGAGGCATAACCAACAATCAGTAGTTGGGTCAGGAGTACTATAGTTAAGGAACTGAAAGCCCATGTCCAAGGGTGAAAAAGGGTCTGAAGGTGGCGGTGTGACAGGCTGTGGGATAATGGCAGAGAAGTCTGTCATTTGGTTTTCATGGCCAGTCACATCCAGCTGGGGTTGTGAGGCAGATGGGGCAGTTGAGGGATCCAGGGTCCGAGTCCTGGGAACTGGAGGAGGAGGAGAACAAGGTGCTACAGGCCCTATAGGTTGAATAGGGGCCTGTCGAGAAGGGCCAGGTATAAACTGTATGGTAAAGGCATTACCAGGGTTGTACCCATAGGTCCACAACCTAATTCCATAATGCAGCCTTTGTTTCCAGATGTTACTGGTGGGAAACTTTGGCCTAAGAGTCATTAAATTGCACTGGTTAAGGGTACAATTAGAAGGGGTGGTCCGAGTTAGACAGAGGTGCTCATCCGTGTTTCTCCCATTCCAGTTTGATATAGTGACACATTTCCAAGAGTAGCAGAAAGACTCCTTTTCAGGGGAGAATGAGCAGTATTGTGAGTTACGAACATCATGCTGGTGTTGGGTCTTAGGGCAAAGATAGCATGGTATAGACTGTAACCTTTTCTGATTATCTAGGTTGCCACAATAATAATCAGGCTCAGGATGGGAGCTCTGAGTAAGCACCCATTTAAGTAGTCGTGAGCCATCGGAGGGAGCCCTATTTAGTAAAATACAGAGGTCTAAGGTTACAACACCATGGACAGTTGCATTAGTTGTCAACATCTCACCAGTATTATAGTCAGTTATTAACCAGGTTCCATGAACAGGATTGTGAGTGGGAGCTCATAGGGCTCCCAGTGGGATGCTACAAACAAGCAACAATATTAGGAACATTTGGTTATCTTAAGCTTTAAAGGGTCCTTAGAGGGCTGCACAGTCCACTTATCTAGAGTGTGGCCTTTGTCAGACGTTGGCACCGGCTTGATGTGAGAGTGATGGATCCAGGTGGTCTTTCCAGTGACTTTGACAGCAGTTGGGGTACAGTATAGGGTCCTTCCCAACGAGGCTTGAGGGATTCTCAGTGGTATCGCCTGATGAGGACTAACACTCCTGGCTCAGCAGCAGGGCGGCTATTTCCTGGCGTGGTCTTGAATGTGGAGTGGTGTTGTTTGAACAAACAGTGTACTGCAGTCAGAACAGAGCCTGTAAGGACTTAATAAGGTCCTGATTAACTTCTCTTCAGAGATTTTGGGGATAAGAGGTGGAGACCTCCCATAAAGGGCTTCAAAAGAGGAAATTCCAGCAATATAAGGAGTAAAACGCACGCGCGAAAGGGCAAAAGAAAAGAGACTCACCCAATTTTCGCCAATTTCCAAGGCCATTTTGGTTATTACTGTTTTTATAGTCTGGTTTATTTTTTCTACTTGTCCTGAACTTTGAGGCCAGTACACGCAATGAAGTTTCCAATCAATCTGTAAAGCCTGAGTTAATTTTTGGGTCACTTGGGCTATGAAAGACAGGCCATTATCTGACCCCATAGACAAAGGCAAGCCGAATCGGCGTGTAATCTCATATAAGAGTTTTTTTTACTACTATGAGAGCTGATTCTGGATTGGTAGGTTATGCTTCTACCCAGCCAGTGAAAGTGTCTACCATTACCAACAAATATTTATGTCCTTGTAACCCTGGCTTTCCCATTTTAGTAAAGTCTATTTCCCAATGTTCTCCTGGCATGGTTCCTTGAAAACGCTTTGTCTCAATCGGTAATTGTTGTTTCAGATTTTACCATTTGGCATTGTGGGCATCTAAGGCTTGCAGCTTGGGTAAGCCTTGACAATTGAGGAATAAAATATCATTCTTGGAAGAGATCAGCCAGTTTTGATCCTCCCAAATGTGTTGACCTATGAGCCTGCTGAATAAGTTCCCTCCCCAGTGCCTCTGGCAATAGGACTCACTTGTCAGGAAGCTGATACCAGCCTCCAGGGAGATTAGGCTTTGCTTGGAGCTGGGTTGCTAGATGGAGGTCCTATTGAGTATACACAGGTTCTGACAAAGTGGGGGGGATCAACAATAATGTCGGGGCGTCTCAGTCCCCACTGATTTTTGTAGCTGCCTTTTGGGCTGTGGCATCTGCCAAGTTGTTTCCCCTTATAACAGGATCATCTCCCACTTGATGGGCCCTACAATGTATAATTGTAACCTTTTCTGGCATCCAGATGGCAGCCAGTAGATCGAGTATCTGGGAGGCATTTTTGATCTTTTGTCCCCCAGAGGCCCTGTTCTTGATAAATGGCCCCATGGACATGGGCCATTGCAAATGCATGTCTGCTGTCATTATAGATATTGACCCGCTTTCCTTCTGCCAGTTTGAGACTTTCGGTGAGAGCAATAAGCTCAGCCTTTTGAGCAGATGTACCTGGCTCCAGGGCTTGCTCCCATAAAACTTAGGATTCAGTAGTAACTGCTGCACCGGTGACTCTCTTACCTTGATGGATATAGCTACTCCCATCAGAGAAGTACGAGGGGGCCTAGTTGGAGATTTTGGAGGTGAACAATTACCTCCAAACAGTCATGGAGAGGTGCAGAAGGATCATCATCAGGCAGCAACGTGGCAGGATTCAACGCTGTGGTTGTCTTGTAACCAATGGAGGCAGGGTCTAGAAGTAGGGCCTGATAATGCATAATCCTGCCATTGGACAGCCATCGGCTCAGCGGGGCCTTGATTAGAGTTTCCAGTGAGTGTTAGGAAACAACAGTAAGATTCTGTCCAAAAGTCAACTTTTGAGCCTCCTTTACCAATAAGGCCACTGCAGCTACTATTCGCAGACAAGGAGGCCACCCAGCAGCCACATTATCAAGTGTCTTGGAGAGATAGGCCACTGAATGTTGCCAAGGTCCCAAGTTTTGAGTTAATACTCCTTTAGCTATGTACCATTTTTCATCAACATAGAGAGAGAAGGGCTTGTGTGAGTCAGGCAAAGCCAATGCAGGTGCTTCAGTGAGGGCCTGCTTGAGCTGACTGAAGGCCTGATCTTGAGTCTTAGTCCATTTTAGGGGGTCTTGTGTAATCCCCTTTAAAGCATCATAGAGAGGTTGTGCCACCTCTGTAAAATTAATGATCCAAAGCCTGCAATACCCAACAGCCCCCAAAAATTCTCGCACCTGTTTTTTTGTCTTGGGAACAGGTATCTGTAAGATAGCCTGTATTCTTTGAGAGGACAGAGTCCTTTTTTTTTCATGAATTTGGTACCCCAGATAGGTCACACATTGCTGACAGAGCTGGGCCTTTTTAGCAGAGACTTTATATCCTAGCTTACTTAGAGTCCACAAAAGGGCCTCAGTGGCACTTATACAGTTCTCATGAGAATCAGTGGCTATCAGGAGGTCATCAACATACTGCAACAGCCTTACATTGGGGTACTCCTCTCTATGGTTTATGAGATCTCTAGCAAGGGCCTCATCGAATAGGGTGGGCGCACTTTTAAATCCCTGAGGTAGGCGTGTCCAAGTTAGTTGCTCAGACACTCCTGACACAGGATCAGTCCATTCAAAGGCAAAAATGGGTTGGCTTACTGGACCAATGGGCAGGGTAAAGAAAGCATCCTTCAGGTCCAGTACCGAGTACCAAGTTTGATCTGGGCTCAGCAGGCTTAATTACGTATAGAGGTTGGGCACAGTAGGGTGGAGAGTCCCAACTCACTTGTTTCCCTCTCGGAGATCCTGCACTAGTCAGTAATCTTGGGTTCCAGACTTTTGGACAGGTAGTAATGGAGTGTTCCAGGAAGAGACACAGGGTTGTAAGATATTATATTCTTTTAGCCTTGCTATATGCTTAGCAATGCCTTGGCATGCCTGCAGACTTATAGGATATTGCTTGAGCCAGATTGGGGTTGCCTGTGGGAGGAGCTCTATGACCAAGGGAATCTGGTGTATCGCTAGGCCTGGGGGATTATCTTCCACCCAGAAGTTAGGGACCTCCTGTTTCCAGTGCTGCAGGAGCATATCATCACCTAATACCTTAGGTTCTTCTAGCAAGAGGTGTCCTTCCCCCTCAGGATAGAGAGCATGCACCTTTGTGCTATGGATTTCATCAGGTGCTTCAGAGCCTAGTGTCACGGTTGGAGCCGCTGCTTCAAAACTGAGTTGGACCTTTAGTTTGTGTAAAAAGTCCCACCCTAAAAGGGGATCCAGACACTCCGGCACCCAGAGAAACTCATGAGAGATAGTCTTCTGCCCGGGTCTGGCAAGCCAGGCTTGCAGTTTCGGATAGACCTTTTCAGTACCAGTGGCTCCTAATACTTTCAGTTTCTTTTTTGTCAGAGTCCCTAATGGCTGTGTCAAAACAGAATGAGCTGCTCCCGAGTCTACCAGAAAGTCAACGGGTTGGCCCCCACTTGTAAGGTTAGCCTGGGCTCAAGGGGGGGCAGCAGAGCCCCGACCCCCTCAATCTTGGGATAATAGAATCTTTGCATCTTTCTCTCTTTTCACTTTTAGTCTGGGGCCATTTCTATGCCAATGTCCCATTTCTCTGCAATAAGCACATTGATCCTTATCTAGTGGAGGGCGCTCCTTGCCTCTTTTGTCATCTTTGTCTTTGCTATCTGGAGGCATAGCTCTTGTACTTAAGATTTCAGCACCTTGGTTACCTTTTTACCATTGATCTCCTGCCAGCTCTCCCAATTATCAAATACTTTATGAGCAATTTCTACAAGCTGACTAAGGGGCATCCCTTCAAATCCCTCAAGCTTTTGCAACTTTTTTTTAACATCTGGGGCCGATTGAGTAACAAAGGCGATATTAATGGCCCTTGCATTCTCAGGCATGACCGGGCCTATGGGTGTATAAATACGATAGGCCTCCAATAACCGCTCTAGATGACCTGATGGAGATTCATGAGCCAATTGTCTTACCTCTGAAACTTTGGACAAGTTTGTGGGTCTCTTGGCGGCACCTCTGAGGGCTCTAGGGAACAACTGGCAATACTAGGCGAGAGCCTCCCTACCTTCCATGGTGTTGGGGTTCCAGTCAGGTCAAAGATAAAGGGAAATTTTGGTTCAGGAGATCTGGGTCCAGGTGATCTGGTTG
Source organism: Hydrochoerus hydrochaeris (assembly GCA_004027455.1). NCBI lineage: Eukaryota > Metazoa > Chordata > Mammalia > Rodentia > Hydrochaeridae > Hydrochoerus > Hydrochoerus hydrochaeris. Next base: position 283,016 of record PVLA01000765.1, read on the forward strand.
CCATCTGGATCCAGCACTGCCCTTCATCCCAATGCCCAAATGCACTCTCTCTCCTCCGAGGTGAAGAACACCCGCAGTATCTGCTGACAATCATCCCAAGTGGGACAATGGGTAGAAAAAATAGATTCTATCAAAGTAATGATACCTTGGGAGTCTTTGGAGAAGGGTGGGTTTTGCCCTTTCCAATTATACAGATCAGAAGTAGAGAAAGGAACATAAACAAAAATGGGGGCTTCAGGATTTATAGAATTGGGCATCTCCCACAAGAGGCAAAGCACGGGAGTGGGGGCAGTGGAGGAGTCATCTGGTGACTCCGGACGAGGTTGGCTCCTGGTCCGGATAGGGCTCAGCAGACGACGAGGAGGTTCCTCTTCTTCCGGCAGTGCTGGTGGTGCCCTGTGTGGAACTGGCAGGCAGTAAGGGGCCGGCAGCAGCTCCTCCACATCTCCCTCCAGTAGGACCAGTAGGGCAGGTGGTTTAGGCTTCGGTTTTTCTCTTAGCGGTGCGAGCAACAGAGGGCCACTGGGCTGCTGCCTGGAAACCTTAAGAAACTTTCTTAACCAGGGAGGAGAATCAAAAATAAGATCAATCCAAATCTGTATATAGACAATTTGGTCAGGATGAGTCGGAGGGCCGAAGACATATCTCTGGACTGCCTCTGCGATAGCCATGCTGAAGCTACCAACAGATGGCCTTTCAGGGACTCCGCAAGGCCACTCCAAGGAAGTGAGCATGCGAAGTCTCCCAGGATGAACAGGTTCTCCATATCCCTGGGATCTGTACTTAAATTCCTTAAAATGATTAAGAACTAGAGTTAGAGGAGTTAAAGGTACAGATGAAGATCCTTGTCCCATGGTGACTAGTAAGAAAATGGTCAGTTAAGTATACACGCAATAAAACAACACAAAAGGCACAAAAAACACCAACAATGCACATACACCCTCTTCCGTCCCCTCTTGAGCATCCTAGAAAGAAATATTAGATCTGAAACGGAGTTGAGTGAAAAGCAGTTCCTGGTTCCCAAACTACAAACAGGTAAATTCCAATCCGTGACCGTACAAATTATGAACAGGTAAATTCCAATACCCGACCATACCAACAGGGAAAATGCCCCAAACCCAGAGGGCATCCAGCTCCAGTGCAGAAAGAGCACTTAGGCTCCTCTACCAAATGCAAATGCACGCCAAAATACAAACAAACCAAGGTAAATCATACCTAAAAAAGATACTTACAGAGTACCGACCCAATGAAATGACTTGAGAAAAGAAAAAGGGAAGCTCTTTTGGGGGTCCTTGGGGTTAATTCCAGAGAGCCCCCAAATGTTGTACCCCAAAAGGCTGCACCCCAAAATAAAATGAAAATTGTAAAAAGGCAAAAAGAATTAAAAGGCCAAGACGTCTTGGAGGGAAAAGAAGAGAGCACTTATTTATTTAGGCTGGTCTCCAGCTACACAGAGTGAGGGTGGAATTTACACTGCTGTGAGACAAGGCTAAGATTTAGGGGTGGTTTATAAAGTGAAAAAAACCACAAAGATGTGGGGGGTCCACAGCTGTGCATTCCTGAGGAAACGGGACATCCTGTTTTCTCCTTTTTTCTAGGTCAAAGGGAGTGGCACATACAGAACAGAATGGCAGCGCTAAGAGTTAGATTATAGCAATATGATCAGTATCAAGTGGTGATTATTTTAGAGTAATTCTATACTTGGTTGCTCATAAAAATCATCTGAGAGCTATTAAAAATCCTGATACCTATTTTATACCAAGCACCAACTCTTAGAATCTCTGGGAAAAAAACACAGACATCAGTAATTTCCTTCCTAAGCAAATGGAAACCTGCATGATTAATTGAAAAGAAAACAAAATTTAAACACAGGCAGCCAACTAATCCTTAGTTACACTGTTTTGAACCCCACCCTGCTCCCAGTATAGTCTAGATAAGGCAATCACTCAAATTTTAACCAATAGGATCATTGCTTTGCCTTAACATTTACCCTATAAAGTATGTGCCCCTTGGGCAGAATTCCCAACTATTTCCAGTCAGGAGCTACTGAATTCATGAATCACTGCCTGCTGAAATTGTAATGTGTGAAACTATCTTTCCACAAAACCATAGTTCTAATAGCAGCTTACAGAGGTTAGACCCTTACGCTGAAGCTTCTACAGCCTTTTCTCTAGATTCCCATTACTGTATCTGTTCCTTTCTGGTAATTAGTTTAGTTACGTTTAAGTGTCCTCTGGCAAACTGCTTGTACCTCTATAAGGATACTTAAGGAGAGGATGGGAAACCAAGCAGCCAGCTCACCACCCTGGTAAGTGGCTGTGATCCTACTGGCACACGGGCTGAGATTCAAACATCCATCCCCACCCCCATCCCCCCACCCCCTACTCCCCATTAGCAAATGGGAGCCAGAGATCTGAGCATCTCTTGCAAGGTTGACTATATGAAATATAGCAAATAAGGGGGATTTCCGTCTACCATTCTTTGAAGGCAAATATTTTTTATCACTGTTTTGCTTTGTTCTGATTAATGGCATTGCTCTATTCAATATTCTGTTTAGATAAGTTCTATAATATTCTGTATTTCCTTTCATTTTACTATACCTGATTGAAAGAACAACTACTGTGAAGAAAATGAGATATATTATAGTACCTATTACTATTTTCCTGGTAACCTGCTGTGAAGTTCTGTACCAATTTCATTATACTGTCTCAATTGGCTTCATTCCATCTTGTTCTGTGGTATTTTACTACTTTAAAATAAATAAATAAATAAATATTAAATAACAACAACAAAACAGATCAGTAAGGTACTGAGCAAGCTGAAACATGATATAACTAAACAGATAATGGACTTAAAAAGCAAAAGGAGGAAAAGAAGGCACTCTAAAGGATATAACTGCATGCATGTTTAAGTGTATAGGATTGATAACCATGTCGCTAAGTTTTTGTTGGATCATTGAACAGAACCATTTGCAGCCTCACTGTTTGAATGTCCACTTTGTAGGCTTTAATTTTGTAACTTGAAAAACTGTATCTAAGAAGACAATATGTAATTTATCAACTAGTGATTTCTTACTTTTTTTAAAATTCTGTATTGTTTCTTCCCTTTTTTCTGTTTTGCTTTTTTTCTCTTTAAATAAAATTTAAAAAAAATACTTTTCAGCTTGCACTGCTCGAAGCAATGATGTATAGTAATAATGCTGCTGTTAGCCAACTTTTGTGAGTTCCTAACACTTCATGCCAGGAACTGGGCTAGGCTGCTTACAAAATATTCTCTCTGTCAACTCAAACTGTAATCTACGTTTACTTCACTTGACACCTGAGAAAACTGAGGCACTCACCAGTGACAAAATATGTTTAAAGATATATAGGCAGTCTGACTGCATAGAGTGAGTATTTACAAACAAAACTAGCAAAGATAGCAATAGCATCCCATACAATTTACTGAGAGCTCATAGGTGTTATGACCTATGATGAGTTTTATTCCTGCTTTAAGTTAATTTTCAACCATACAAACCCTAGAAAGCCCCTAATGAAAGTCATGTCACTGTTCCCTTTTATGAAGAAATTGAAACTTAATGAAGTGATTTTAAAGGTTGTCCATACAGATTAAGGTAGGCATTTGAATTCTAGCTTGTCTGATTTCTGGCTCTTAATTATTAAATAATATTGCACTTATTTGTAATTTTACCATTTGGTGAGAGAAAGAAAAAATAAATGAATGATATTCTAGAGTCTTTTTCTATTCTCATCTCTTTTTTTATCAATATTCTCATCAAGCATCTCTGATTTATAAGCTCAACTCCCCTCATGGCTAAAGGAGGAAAAAAAAATAGCAGTACTAGTTCTATTTAGGGGAGGAAAAAGAGAAAATCAACTTGAAGGCAATGTGTCTCTATAAATTCCTGAAGATTTGGAGCTGAAGCCAATTTGTTAGTTTGCAAATCAAAGCAGTCTCCACTTCTCACTACTCTGTTTTACGCCTTTGAAATTCAAACAGGAGGCTTAACATGTGCGATGTGCATTGGAAAATCAAGAGGGCTGCAAACATTGAACAGAAGATACACCGATCTTTTTGAATGTTTCTGGTTGCTAGGCAACAGTCTTCCTGCTTTCCAGGTACCAGGACTGTCACCTGGGTTTAGCTCTGAGAAAGTCTTGAATTAAACTTCCAGACCCAGTCTGAGACACAGGATTGAGAACTACCCATATAGGAGGCATTTGGTTTTATACAGATTCTCTGGAATTTGTCACTAGTAGCAGTCACTACCCATAGAGTAAAATTACACAGTGTGGTTATTTTAGAAACTCAGTATCTTAAATTCTAAGACCCCATAACTCACATCAAAAGGGGCAATTTGGGGTAGTAAAAAATACAAATTGCACAATATTTTAAAGAGTAGAACTTTGTTCCTTCAGTTAAGTTCAGTGATTTCAAATGCACTAGCATAATCATCAAGTAGAAATATATTTTAGTAAAACTCAAGATTTTCTTTAATTAATACATTGAATAGTTCAAATAATTCTGGTATATTTTTTACCAGCTTAGATTTTATTTGTACTGTTCATTTAAACAGTTCCTATTCATCTTGTATCATGTGTAATACAATTCTGAGGGGAAAATACTTCCTTTTTTTTTTACTCATTGAATGTGTCATTTTATTTCATTTTCACCACCTTTCTTACTGTGTACTTGACAATTAAGAATTGTATATATTTAAAGCATGCAATGTGATATTTAATGTACACATACCTGCAGTGAAATGATTAAATCAAGCAAACTAACATATCGTTCACTTCACTTGTTTTTGTGAAGGGAACATTAATCTATTATCTTAGCAGTTTTCAAGCCTATTACATGTTATTAATTATAATCAGCATGCTGTACAATAGATCACCAGAAATTATTCTCCCTGCCCAATCGACACATTGAACATTTTGACCAGCTCTCCCCATGTCACTAGCCCCTAGCAATCACCACTCTGCTCTGCTTCTGTGAGTTTGTGGATTTAGGTTTCATGTAGAAGTTAAATGATGCTGTTCCATCTTTTTCTTCCTAAAAAAGGCTTATTTCTCTTACCATAGTGTTATCCAGATGCATCCATGTTGTAGTGAATGATAAAATACTCCATTTTAAAGGCTAAGTAGTGATCCATTGGGTGTATATATCATATTTTCTTTATCCATTTATCCATTGATGGACATTTATGTTGATTCTGTATTTGGCAGCTGTAAATAATACTTCAATGAACACAGAAGTGAAGCTATATCTCTTTGACAAGCTGATTTTACATCCTTTGGGCATATACTCAGAAGTGAGATTACTAGATCGTGTGGTAGTTCCATTTTTAATTTTGAGTAACTTCCAAACAGCTGAGATTTTATGAGTAAGATTCTCATCTGCAATTCATAGTTGGGTATCAAAGACTTTCAGAAGAGCCCTAGACGAAAAGCAATTTCATTCTTAAATCTTCCTGAAGTCCCAGAAATCTGTATCTACTTTTTCTGAGACCCGAAGCCTGTGGAAGCCTAGCCACCCATGGCTCCTGTTTTGACCTCACTCCCACCCTAGCAGGAGCTTTAAGGGACCTGAAGAAGCAGTACAGATCACCACTACCCAGGCCCAAAGTAAACGTTATCTTCAAGTCACAAAAATCAAGGGCATCCCAGTTCTGGCTCAAATTCAAAGCAAAGTCTTCTCAGAACCCAGAATATCATTCACTTCTGAACCTTCTGGGAGGTTTTTCTTTCCCCATGACAGTCCCTGAACGACTCACATCCAAATTCCAGGAAGAATGCAGGCCAGTCTGGACTTGGGAAAGAACCTTTTCAGGTGCCTTATGCCAAATTGAAACAGCCCTAAACTAAAGATTTGCACATCAACTAGAGATCAGGCCTTGTGTTAATTTGCTCCCACCCAGACCTTTGCTCTGTGAGGGCTAGAAGGGAACCCAGTACCTAGAGGTGAGGTTGACTTCAGAGATTTTCCAAGTCTGGTCTGTATGGATGCACAAGAGGAAAGAAAAAATTACACAGATGAAAGTCATCAAAGTATTCAACTACTTCCTAGCACTAAATAAAATAGGGAGCAAAACATAAAAGTGTTCAGTCTTCCCTGAGGGTTTTCTTAGTTAATATTAGTCCCCCTTATAGTATGGATATTATGATTCAATCTCCTTGTCTGAGACCATCTTTTAAAACTTCCTCTGTAATATCCATTATGCATTCATTCAACCTATATTTGATATTTGTTGACAGTCTAGCATGCGTGAGAAACCAGAGACACAGTGAAGAACTGAATGGCCATCAGTCCAGCCCTTGCAGAGACTGCTGTCCAGGAGCCATTAACTGAGCATTTATTATGTTCCAAGAACTATGCTAATCTCTTTACACCATTCGTTCATTAACTTTGCATTGCATTCAGTTCTCACAACAATCTCATAAAGTGGCTATTACAATTAAATCCTTTTTATGGATGAGAGAACGGGTGAGAATATTGCAGTAGTGAGCCAGAATTGGAACCCAGGTCTTCCAGGATGCAGACACTACTGCCACAAAGTTGTGCCTCTACATTTTAATTGTGAAGATTAACTATCATAATACAAGCTAAACCTTTACCATGTGCTTGTCATGGAGTCTACGGCAGTTATTTTTGTTCTCCTGTCCTCTCCTAAAACGTCCACCATATCCAAGGCTACCTCATACAGTCCCAGGCAGTTCTCCCCCTGGCATTACCCTCCCTGTCCTTCAAGACAGATTCCGACCCATGCTCAAGAGCTGATGGGAAGAACTGCGCTAAGACTAAAAGAAGAATACGGAATGAGAACCAGTTCCTAGGCAAGCTTCACTTGAGTGAGAGAAATCTCTCAGCCAGTGGAGTCTTTTCTTCCAGGGAGTCCAGTTCACCCCGAAGAACAAGAGAAACCAAACCTTCTAAATTGTCCAGCAATTCTACTTAAAATACAAAAAAGCCAAACATCACTTCCACCCTCACCACTTAACAGCAGGAAGAAAGAAGAGTTAAAATAAAAATGTTCTTTAATACTCTCCATGGACTATGAGTTTTCTAGCATCAGACTTGGTTTAGTACAAAAAGCATTGATTTGGGATAAGGTGACCTCCTTTTAAACCATGCTATATTTCCTTGGGCCAGTTAATTAATCTCTCTGAATCTCTGATTCCACATCTACAAAATATAGTGTTGTTATGGGAATTAGCAAAGATAAGTTATCTAGTTCTGATGCCATGCAACGAATGCTGATTCCCTGTTTCGCCCTTTGTTCGTAAGATGCTTCCTGATGTTTGATGTCGCTGTGATCAGAAAAAATTCAAGTTTATGTTTTGTGCTTTGATACTGTGACAGTGACTGTTTTATTCTGTCACTTAAATTTTTTAAAATAAAATGAATTTTATTGGTGCATATAAAATGATCACATTCACCACAGGGAATTGGTACTTTTAGTGGAATAACTTGATTCTTTTCTTTTTTCCCATTCCCCTACCCTTCCTTTAACCACCCTTAGTTTCATTTCCATTTTTTCTTTTCTCGTCTTTTTAACTGTTCACTTCCTTACTTTCCACCACCTCCCTCCCTTGTTCTCCTTCCTATTTCATATTACCGGTGTAAACGTTTTCTACCTATTTCACAATACCTATTGTAACTTTTAGTCCTTATTTACACTTTTGGTTTCTCACATCAGAAGAACAATATGGTATTTACACATGTATGTCTGATTTACTTACTCACTATACTTAGTACGGTTTCAAGATGCAAGCATTTACCAGACATGTCTCAAGCTTATCCTTTTTTAGGGCAGAGTAGTACTCCATTGTATTTTTTTAATGGCATCTTTTTATCCACTCACCTGCTAGTGGGCTGCTTCCAAGATTTGACCATTACAAATTGGGCCACTATAAACATGGGTGGGCCTCTAGCACTGTGGTATGATGGCTTTAATTATTTTGGGGAGATATCAAGAAGGAGAAGAGCTAGATAGATAAAATAGAACATCTACTGTTGATTTTTTTAGGAATTTCCACACTGACTTTCACAGTGCTTACACTTGTCTACACTTACACCAACAGTGGAGAAGTGTTCCTTTTCCCTCACAGCCCCACCAGCAGTTGATATTGATTGATTTCTTTATAATGACCATTCCTTGTAGGGTGAGATGGAATCTCAAGGTTAGTTAATTTGCACTTCTCAAATGACCAACGATGTTGAATATTTTTTCATATATTTATTTGCCATTTTTATTTCATCTGAGAAGTATCTATTTATTTCAGATGACCTTTTTGGAATTGAATTTTTAAAGTTGGCAGATCCAATTTTTTTTCGTTCTTTATATATTCTAAATAGTAGTCCCCTGTGTGAGGAAGAGCTGGCAAAAAATTTTCCCTACACTATGGGTTGTCCTGGAAATCTGTTGGTGGTTTCTCTTGCTGTGAAAAGCTTTTAAATAGGGTGAGATCCCAGTTGTTGATTCTTTGTGATAGCTCCTGTGCAATCAGGGTTTTGTTCATAAAGTCTTTGTCTACACCAATGTCTTCTACCTATTCTCTCTTCCAGTTGATTCAGTGTTTCTGTTTTAACATTTATATTTTTGATCCATTTTGATTTTTGCTTTGGTGCATGGTAAAAGGTATGAGTGTAGTTTTAATCTTCAGCATGTGGAAAGCCAGTTTTCCCAGCATCATTTCTTAAACAGGCTTTCTTCCAAAGAATATGTTGGGCATCTTTGTCAAAGAAAAGAAGGCTAAGTATGTCTGGAAAAGTTTCTAGGCAAGCTTCACATGGGTGAGAGAGAAATCTCTCAGCCAGTGGAGGCTTTTCTTCCAAAGAGCCCAGTTCACCCCGAAGAACAAGAGAAACCAAATCTTCTAAATTGTCTAGTAATCCCACTTAAAATTATAAAAAAGCCAATCATTGTCTAATCTAGTCTATTGATCCTCAGGTCTGTTGTTTTTTGTTGTTCTTTTTCTAGTACCATGTTGTTTTTAATACAGTAGCTTTGTAGTATAATTTGAAGTCAGAGAATGTGATGCTCCCTGCTTTACCTTTGTTACCAAGACTTGCCTTTGCTATTCTAGTTCTCTTCTGGTTCCAAATGAATTTTAGGATTCTTTTCTCTAATTCTATAAGATATGATGTTGGAATTTTGATCTGGATTGTACTAAATCTGTTTAACAAATTTAGAAGTATGGCTATTTTCATTATATTTTTTCTTCCTATCCAACATCAAGGGGTATCCTTCCATTTTCTGATATCTCTTCAATTCCCTCTTAACAGTATTGTAGTTTTCAATGTAAACATATTTTACTTCCTTCATTAGACTGATTCCTATGTATTTCTTTCTTTTTTATGCTGTTGTGAAGGATGTTGTTTTCCTAGTTTCTCTCTCAGTGAATTTGTTATCATGGACAGGAAAGCTATTGATTTTTGAGTGTTCACTTTGTACCCAGCTATGCCACTGAATTTGGTTATTGAATCTAGAAGTCTTTTGGTGTTTTGGGGGTTTTCTATCTAAAGAATCATGTCATCCATGAACAATGATAATTTAACTCCTTCTTTTCCTATCCTTATTCCTTTTCTTTCTTTCTTTTGTCTAATTGCTCTAATATTTCCAGAACTACCCTGAATAAGAAAGGTGATTGCAGACATCCTTATCTTGTTCCTGATTTTAGAGTGAAACCATTCAGTTTTTGTCCATTTAGTATGATGTCAGCTGTTGGTTTGTCATAAATGGCTTTTATCAGATAGATAAAAACCATCTATTTCAATTTTTGTAGGGTTTTTATCATGGATGAGTGTTAGACTGTGTTGCAGTGTGTCAAGATGTGTCTTCTGTCACTGATGAACAGTGTGGGGAGAGTCCAGGTCCTTGTTGAGTAATTCCAGTAAACCAATAGTAGCTTTACAGCAGGGTGGTGGATAATCTCAATGGGCCTGCACCCTTAATTTCCCTGGAATTAAGTCTGGTTTGTGGAGGCTGGCACAAGGTCCATCCACCCTGCATCAGTCATTCCTCCTTCTGGAGGCTTGAACTTTGCCTGGAGTCACTAGATGGAGCCAGCAGTTGTTCTGAGTTCTGAGCTCAGTTGGCTCTTCTCCAAGATGGCTCCCAACTAATTACCCTTTCCTGAAGGACTCACAATCCTGAAGCACTTGCCACTATCCGGAGCAGTCCACTATGTCCACTGCTGTGGAGGCCTCTGGGGTGGCCAGCAGTCACTGTGTCTGCAGGTTTGAGCTAAGGTGCTGCTGGCACCTCCTTCATCTTTATTCAGGATTCTCTCTTCACTCTCCCTATGGACCTCAGTTCTCACTGCAGATCCTTCTTGGGTTCTGGGGACCCATTTCCCTCCTTCTTCTCTTCTGCACATTGCTATGTTCCAGAGTCTGGACACCAAGTCTCAAAGAGTCTCTCTCTCTCTCTCTCTCTCTCTCTCTCTCTCTCTCTCTCTCTGCTGCTTACAATTCCACCATCTTCCTGGAACCATGTCACTTAAATTTTAAAAAGTCAACCTTAACATGACTATTCAAACCAGATTAATAGTGTATTGCTAGCTTTGTGTCAGTTTTCCCTTGGAGAGAAAAGAGATTACCATATTTGTTAGGGCCCTAACTACCTAAATGCTATCATCCATAGATGTTGTATCTGATCTATAGAACTTGGAACTGATTAAAAATTTACCTGTGACTTTGCACACCTCTGTCGAGATGTTTTGAATATTGCTCTACTAATATTGTATACAATCTATTAGAAGGAGGCTGTGGTGGTGGGAATAAGTGTGGGTATTACATTGAATATAAATATTTATAAAATGTTTCCTAGGTGTCAGTCAATGGTCTGGGTGCTAAAGATACTGAACAAGGCAGACAGGGTTGTTTCTTTCATGGCATTTAAATCTAGTGTGAAAAAATGCTATTAATGATAGCTGACATTTATTACATGCATATTATATGGGAGGTCCTGAAATATTAAGTATTTTACATAAATGCTATTTTCTTAAAAATCTCACACCATTGGCTGATTTATTATATCCATTTTACAGATGGGGAACCTAAAGCACAGAATGGTTCAGTAATTTGTCCCTTGTCACACAAAAGATAAATGTCAGAGCCAGATTCAACTAAACCCCAGGGTTTCTGGCTCAATCCAGTGCCAACAACCTTCCTACATAATCTGGAGTTTTCAGTGGTATTTTATATTATTCAGTGAGAGTTTATATTCTATGAACTCCTTAAGCAGCTGTGAACTGGAAATAGTAAGTAATAGAAATCACCATTTAGAAACTAAAACTGAACAGAAAAATGAAGCAAATGGCAGATACACAGTTCTAGTGGTGAAGGAGTAGAAACAAGACCCCAGATTTTGACTTCAGTGTTCCTTTTACTGTATATACACACACATTTAATTGAAAAAAGGGGAACATTGGTTCACATATGGAGCAGAGTGGTCTTAGGGTACATATCATAAAACCAAGATAAAATTGTAGCTGTTATGAAGACTGCTAAAGCATCTACAGTGATTAGCATGTAGTGATTATTCTGTAAATGTTAGAGCCTTTTCATCTTGCCACTCTTGAATTGTATTTTTATCCTTTCATGCTGCTCATGGGCAAATACTCAGAGAAACTGCATTTTATCCCCCCCAGAACTTGCAAAGTCAAGTCCACGATAACAAAACCAGTTCTGTAAAGCCAGCCCACATGAATGTTTAATGAGCACACAAGATAAGAAAAGTAATATCGTTGATGGAAAATTAGAAAAAGGTTTACCTACTCTTGAAGTCACTCTTAGAGCAAAAATGGTTCTTAGATATCACTAAAAATCAGATCCAACAAATCTAGAAATCACTCATAGATAGGAATTTCCTTGTTCCAAGTTCCACTTCCACTTGGGGACCAGATTCCTGCTCTGTCACACGGTTGCCTCCCACCTTCCACCCCTCCCAAGCTACGTGATCTCTGCCACAGAGTCACTTGCCCGAGGCTCGCAGCAGTGCACTACATGCCATCAGAGGAGATGTGCTCTGAAACACCACCACACAAAGCCTCCTCTGGGTACAATTTAATGAAAGGTATTCCTTTGATGTGGTCTGAAAATGACTATCAGTATAAAACTCTCAGCCCTGTGGAGAAAACCTATATGGAAGTCCCCAAGTAACACCCCTGAGAGTATACAACTCTCATCATTAACTCTGTGGGAGAAGCATTTGTCTGTGTTATCTTAATACAGTCTACTTACTTTAAAAAAAAAAAGTTCTCCTCTTATGAAAACCTAGTAATGATCTTGTTAAATTCACATTTTTCGATTGTCCATGAGAAATGTAGCTACTAGTCAGAAAAGCCTGGAATTAATTTTCTAAAGAAAAGATTCACGGTTATGTTTAAATTGCCTTTCACTTCCTTCAATAACACACACACACACCAAACATGCTCTCTTTCTACTTCCTTAGACCCTGTATTTCATATTAACATTACTTCATTTTTTCACTCAGAAAATACTCCTTCAGAACTGCCATGTATTAGTCTTATGCTAACCCTAAAGCACAGTGCAGTGTTTTCCCTGTAGGAGCTCCCTGGGGAGACAGACCCTCACACAGGTCCATTACCAGTGCCCCCTCTTGCTCCAGAGAATGGACACCGTGTAAGAGGGCAGCAAAAAGAGAAGCTATCCTTTCCTAAAGCAGCAGAACATGTCTCACAGAGGAAATAGTTTTGAGCCAGGTCTCAGTAGGACAGTGAGCAAAAGTGAGGACTCCAAGTTTGGAAAGGTTGCAATCATAATGAAAATGATAAAAAAAATTTTAATCAAGTGAAAGAATTTTTAAAACTATAAACGAGCCGTTTTGTTCCAATGGAGACTTCTAAGCAAGAAAGACCAGGTTTAGGCTCATTTTTAAACTATCGAATGTGACCCTGTTTGGCAAAATTTCTGCCCTGAGGCAGGACGCATTCTGAGACCCTGAGCAAAGGTTGAGCTGGTCTTCTGTCCAGAGAGCAAACACCTGCAGTGTCGTGAAGCTCTTCATCCCTGAGTGTGAAATTCTGTGTCTGCCCTGGCTACAGCATCAAAGAGGGGGAAAACTCAACCATTTTGTTTATGTTGGAGGTAAATTACACAGAGATTTTGAAGGTGCCAGCCTACTTTTTCAGTCTGAGGGTTTAAAAAAAAGAGAGAGAAAGAGTTGGGGCTAATTTGAATAGCGGCTCTCGTTCCCAAGAGCTTTGTGCTTTGGTAAGCAATGTTGGCTGATTATTGCCTGCTGCTTTTCTGAAACAGCTGTCTGTCTCCTTTTAGAGTTCTATTCTAAGGGGATTGAAAGAGCCACAGAAAATTTAACTCCTAAACCCTTGTTCAATTCATTTGGGTAAAAGTGATATGAAAGTGGTGACATGGCTTTGCCTGTTTTGGAAAACTGAAAGATCCTTTCTATGGGCTCAAATGGAAGCTGTACATGCGTCAGTCCCCTAAAGCCTACCTTCTCAATACTGTGACGACTGTCTGGGTCTTTGAACGAACTTAGTTTACAGCTAGGATTTACCATTTATTTCAACAGGAACAAGTTAGGACCTGCATCACTGGGATGTTTGTTCCGTTTCTGAGTATGATGATAGTCTAGTGGAACCGTATCATGCCACTGTGGTAGATTTATTGTCATATGTAATCCAGAGCAGCCTTTTACTCATTTGCTAATTGTTTATACAACATTATATGCACTGTGCCTTTTATAGATGTGATGTGTACTGTACTTAATTGCTGGAGTTCAGTTTCCCGTCATCACCAGTTTTAATTACATCTCTTAACAAAAGGCCCTTGGCTTCATGAACTTCCTTTTTATAATGGTATGAAAATGAAACAGGCCTAACCAGGAGACAAGGGTGTTGGGTGAACAGAAGCAAGGTTTTCAGGATCTTGATGGTCCAAGATGTGCAGTAATCCAGCAGCATTGGTTGTTATCTAGATAAAATGCCAGGACTCTCACTCCCTGCCCGTCTCCATGAGGTGTCTGTATTCACTATCATTCATTTCAAATTAGATCCCATATCCCTCTGACCAAAGCTTATAATTCCACAAACTTTTAGGGGTTCTTCTGAATTAACCAGGGGCTGCTTATTCCCAAGGGAGAGGCCAAAGCATTCTGCACTTTGGTCTCACCTTCTCCAGTAGTTATTTTTGCTTCTCTGGCACATTTCAATCTTCTGCATTTTTCTGAGTATCTAGATAATGCACATAATAACACTGATATCAAATATTTGTTAAGCACTTATTATATGCCAACTGTATGCTAAATTTTCATATGTTATTTTATTTATAACAACAATCTTATGTCTGGTGAGGAAATCGAGTCTCAGGTAATTTTCTGGGTAGTCACAGAGCTGGACCAGAGTGAGAACAAGAAAAGCAGGACCAGAGTGAGAAGATGTATTTCTTTTTTTTTCCAGAAGAGCTTGAATTTATAATAGCAATAGTTATCACTTGCTGAGCACTCAGTACAGATCATTTCTATACAGTAACTCAGATAATTCTTAAGAATCCCAAAAGTACGATTATCGCTATCTCAGAGAATGATGACATAACTTACCAATATGCACACCACCACCCAAAGGGCAGAGTGTATCAGCCTGGCTCCAGAGTCTCTAGTGGCCTTACTGTCATAAAGTTTGAATACATGAAAAATTTCTATTAAATATATTAAAATTTATATTATATTTGTCATATATTAAGGGATTTTTTTTAAGTTAGTATATGTTTGCAGTACATAATGTTCCCTTTTCTTGTGTGGAGTGGACACAGGGGTATAACACATCTTAATTCATTTTTCATCCCCTTTCCCCTCCATCTCTTGCTTTCCCTCACATTTGAGGAAAGTCTGTCTCCCTACACCATATTATCTATCTTTTATTTTGTTCTTCATTTATAAGTTAGCTATATCTTATAACAGAACCCATGCAATATGTAAGCTTATATGTCTGGTTTCTTTAACTTAACATTATGATGTCAAGGTGCATCCATTTTCCTACAAATGGCTCAAATTTAACTTTCTTCAAGGCAAAGTAGTATTTCATTGTGTAAACATACCACGTTTTCTTTATCCATTCATCTGTTGATGGACACATAGCCTACTTCCAAGTTTTAGCTACTATGACTCATGCTGCTATGAATGTGAGTATGCATGTCTCACTGTACTATGATGTCTTTAACTCTTTCAGGAAGATAACTAGACTGTGACTAGCTGGGTTAAACAAAATTTCTATTTTTATTTTATTTATTTATTTTTTAATCAGTACCGGGGATTGAACTCACAACTGCCTGCTTGCAAGGCAGGCCCTTATGCCGCTGAGCTAAATGCCCAGCCCAAAAATTTCTATTTTTAGTTTTTAAGAGTTATCCATTCTGATTTCCATAGTGGTTATACTAGTTTACATTCTCACCAACAATGTAGATGTGTTCCTTTTCCCCCATAGCCTCACCAGCATTTGTTATTTGATTTCTTGGTGATGGCCATTCTTTCTTGGGTAAAATGGAATCTCGCTGTTGCTTTAATTTGCATTTCTGTAATGACCAGCATTCCTGTTGAACATTCCTTTATGTATCTTGGCCATCTCTAAGAGGACGCATTTTTTAAAATGCTGCAACCCTTGGGAGCATCTCTGGGAACGAACCCCCATACCTTGGGATCTTTGATCATGTGTCTCTCAAGCTAACACTATCTTCCTTTTTTGGCTATGATTTTCTAAAAATGTGCTCCTGGTCCTTCTAAATAATGATGGATTATACTACAACCACAGTATAAGGAGTCTGCTCAAATGCCAGCATACAAGGCCCAAAATCCCTGGCTTCACTTCAGTTCTCTCAGAGAGAAATCAACATTTAAAGCCAGGTGTAGCCTCTGCTCACATCAAACACAATAAATGGTTTCTATGCCTGGAGTTAAAATAACAGGCATCTTCTCAACCAGTTCAGCAATTCCTCCTGCAGCCTGATAGTACTGATGAGGTCCACATTAGCAACTTCCTCAGCAAGCACTTACGGGTCCCTGGTGTGTTTGAAGCACTCTAACAATGTAAAGGACACAAAGATGAATAAGACCAACTCAAAAATCATGGGGATCTGCTGTCCCAATCAAATCAGTAATGGGATCCCCCAAGAAGCAAAAGCAGAGCCAGAAGTTTTGTCCATTCTGATATTATGGAACAAAAGTCATCTTCTTTTCTGGTGATTCCTCCCTTGAGAACCCCGAGTGATACCATCATTCCTAAATCTTTATCTTCTTCCAGACACTTCATCTATTTGGCTTCAAAATTTCTAACATTTCTTTATCAACAATAAATAGATATAACTTATCCTTTTTGCAAATATAGTTTCCTTTAGGCACATTTCCTTCCAAATAATTGTTACTGCTTCTCATCGCTATTGGTCTGTGACCTGAGCCACCTCTGTGGATTGCTCCCCATCTCCTCTGTGAAAGCACTGCTTAGAAAACCCCTGGAAAAATCACACCTCATGTGCAAGAGGCTTAAAAATAGAGTCTTCTTGTGTCATGCATGACCAGGAATATTTTCTTACAATTTCTTATTCAGTCATTGTCAATCTATTGCATTGTCCTGTATGCAGGTAAGAAATAAACAATAACAACAAAATACAAAAGCAAAAACAGAAGCCTTAATTTTCCCCTCAAGGAAGTAACCTTTTATTCTCAAAAGAGAGGTAGATCAAGATCATTTCCTTATCTGCTCTCTGATCCTGATATCAGGAGAGGTGAGTTAAAACCAATTATGGCATGAGATGCTTTTGTTACCCAAGGCAAGCCATTTCATAGTCATACATGTTTAATGCTTAGCTTTAATATTTTAATGTGTTTTGATTGTATCTCACCATATAATTTTAGTTGGTGTTCTAGGTGTCATAATACACATATTTAACTTCTAATGATCTGCATAGAATTGATATTTAACTTCTAATGATCTACACAGAATTACTACTTCTTCAAGCGGAATATAAAAACCTTACCACCCTGTATTTCCCCTTAACATGTAAATATGTCATTTTTACATATTACATCTGCACAGATTGAAAATTGCCTACCATGTTCTAGCTTTCCCTTTTAGCCATTAAACATATCTAAAGAACTTATGAGGAGAAGAATAATCTATTCCATTTACCATGACTCCTTCCCTTTCCTCATTCCCAGTGGTCCAAGTTTCCTTCTATCTGAAGATTTCCTTTACTGGTCTTTGTAGAGCAGGTCTGCAGGCATCAAAGCCCTGTAATCTCCTCATGTTTGAAAATATTTTTGTTTCACTTCATTCCTGAAGGATATTTTCACAAGATGCAGAATTCTGAATAATGTTTTTCCTTCAAACATTTCCTTAGATGTGCTGTATGGAGCTAAACAACACAGTTTTTCAGAGACCAGAGACCAGAATCTGCTCTGTTTTGTCTTTTCATGCTGAAATACATGGTGAAAGACATTCAAAATTTATTAATACTTCTGAATTAAGCCTCAAGATTTCAAAATAAAACAATTCTATAGCACATATAAAATATTCACTTACAGTAACAGGAGATGATAAGCCAGTGTAATTCCAAATCCCAGTCTGTGACTGCTTTTGTAACTGGCCTTCTCACAATTAACTGAAATGATACATTATCTCTCTCATTATAGTTCCAGTTGTTCTTTCCCCTGATTTTCCCATCCTGTTGTGATCACGCTTTCATCACTGTCCTGGCTGGCAGGCAGGAAAGCAAATATCATACAAACAACAAACTTTATCATCATTAACAATGCTGTGTGCATTCCTTATTGGGCTGTTTATTAAATAAATAATGAAAAATTTAATAATAGCAAAAGTCTTGACTTCTTCACTGAAATAACAGGACTTTCCAAGTCCTCCAAGTCTGATATCTTGAAATACCAAAGAAATACCAAGATTAGCCCTCAATATGTCTTGGATCCATGTTCTGGCTTCATTACACATTCTCTCACCTAATCTGAGGTTCCAATTTACCCATAATTCTATCCTTATGTCTCTCCAATTCCCCTATTCAAGGTGGTAATGTCAGATAATGAAAATGGATGACTTCACCTGAAAATGGATCCTACCAGCATTCAAATCAAGCATCACTCCTTTTAGGAGGGTTTTCTTCATTTCCTCTTCAACTGCTATGATAGGCAGGAGAGTAGCTCCCCAAAATGTGCACAGCTCAATCCATAGACCCTACGAATGTGTTACCCTGCTTGACAAAAAGAGTTTTGCAAATGTGATTGCTAAGGGCTTTGAGTCATAGAGACTATCTTCTGGTTTTCTGGTGGGCCCAATCTAATTTCATGAATCCTTAAATAGAGAGAACCTTTTCCAGCTAGGATCAGAGGGAAATGTGACTAAGAAAGATTACAAAGATGCAGTGTCCTGACTTTGAAGATGGAAGAAGCAAACCAAGGACCAGAAAGTGTGGGAAAAAAAAAAGAAGAAGAAGAAGGAGAAGTGATTCTTAGAGACCGCAGAAAGAAATGCAGCCCTGAGAGTAAACACCTTGATTTTAGCCCCACGAGATTTATGTCAGACTTCTCACCGACAGAACTATGAGAATAAATTTGTGATTTTTTTTAAACCACTAAGTTTGTAGTAATTTATTAACACAGCTATAGGAAACCAATGTACTTCCCTCCCAGATTAGGGTAAAGGGCATTTCTATAAGCTCTTGTTAAACTCCACAAATGCTGCTAACAATATATACACAGCACTTACCATACCATATTGATACCATATGTTTTCTGGTCTGTGTCTTGCAATTTACTGCTAGTTCCTGGAAAGCAGACACAGGTCATATGTATGCAACCGAGTGTCTGGTAACCGAGTCATTCATTTCTCATAATAGTTATTGAGTCGTCATTTCACCATAGCCTCTGGGATGTGCTCTGAGAGTGGCAATGCATATTAACATTTCTCTTTTATTCCAATCAGTCTTTAATTTCTTTAATTAAAGAAATTAGGTAAGGGTCAGATAATGAAAATGGATGACTTCACCTGAAAATGGATCCTACCAGCATTCATTTCTTCAGATCTGAAAGTCAGAAGAGATTAAAGACATATTTGTATTCACAAAATCTTGCCAATGAGTCAATGAGGTTATTCTGGGAAATACAATGAGCCAAGGAGAAGGAGAAACAACTTCAGAAAGGAAATGCAGTTGTTTATTTTTCACACAAAGAGTGTTAGGCAGGAGGCATCAAGCACTATTGCCCATGACACCAACAGATAGATGACGATTTCTAAGCCAAGTTACGAATCACATTAGTATTCGCTGTCCGAGAAGCAAAACATGTGAGATCAACTTTGGGATGAATTTGTGTTCTTGTTGACTCTTTGCAAGAGACCCTTATTGGTCGCCCAACCAGCATGTCTATTGCATTCTTTCTTCTACTTTCTCTTGCACTTGTGTTGCATCTTTATACACAGGATGACTACCTTTACCCTCATTTGCAATTATGATCCCCAAAGTGAAATGACATGTTCACTAGGGACACCCTCAACTTTTAAAATAAAGAATATGCACACTGAAAACTTGGTATCTTAACCTCCGTTAAACTGAGGACTTCTTCACTCTTGGAAAGTTACTCAAGAATATAAACTTATTTCATCATTTGCACTTACCTCATCAGCATTGGGAATCAAGGAAGCAACTGTTGGTTTGTAAATGCATATGCATCCCCGGTTAATTCTTTGGCAGAAAGATTTGTGCTGTTCTGGCCTATCACTTAATTTTCCAAAAATGAATCATAGGATTAAACAAAGAGGTTATCTACATGATACAGGTTAGAAAATATTGCAAAAACATTGCAAAGGAAACAAGTGGTAGTCAGGTTTGTAACAAAGGAGACAGTCCTTCAGTACTATAGTTTTATTGAAACTGATCAAAATGCGACACAGAGTGAGTGAGTCAAGGCAGATACATCATGGTGTCTAAATCTCAGCAGCTTCTCCTATGCTGTGAGTCATGTACCACACAATCAATTTGGTTCTGTCTTACAGTATTGATTAGGAAGATGGCTGAAATGATTTTACCTTCCAGAGTCAGGTTCAGCAGCTTGCAAAGAGACCAAAACCCAGTCAAGTGTTACATTCATTCTCTATCTCATTCTGGTTTTTTAAATATCCTGTACAATCCATGATCATGCAATCCTTTACCTCTTTGAGCCATTCTCTTTCTTGTTTCTTGCTATCCTGACTTTTATATTTCATGTGGTGAAATTTTCAGTTAGGCCAGGGCTAAGTTAAAGTCACTCAGGGCAAAGATTCCTTCAAAACACTATTTTCCTAATAAATTACACTTGGGGGGTAGGTTGCATTTGTATCTCGTTGCCAGGCATATTCACATTGTGCTCATCTCAGCTTGTGAGTTCTATGTATTTCAACAGGCTAAACAGAGATTATCTTTGCATGATAGTCATTGCCAGACATTTCCTAGAAGATGATTTCATTCTGTCTTCAAAGTTTTGCCTCTTGTGTCATGTATCAATCATAATAAGTTAGTTTATGCTGTGGAAAAAAATCTTGGCAGCTCAGAACAAAGGTTTATTTACCTCCGTGGTTGACCGAGAGAGGGATCTCTCAGTGTCATCAATGAGCAGGTTACCCAGGCTAACAAAGTAGCCATCATCTCACCATTTTAGGGGGGAAGAGACCTCTGGGTAATGTCACCTTGACAACTGAGTACTCTAGTTCGGTGTGACACATGTAATTTTCACTCACAATTTACTGTCCCCAACCAACTACACAGAAACCTGGAAAAGAACCCTAATGCATTTGAGGAAGGTAGAGACTGAAAATATTTGGTGGACAATATTAAAGACAGTCACAGAAATTTCTGCATTGATGTTGTCATATGATCTATAAATTATCAAATTTTCTGTCTTGCCCACGATACAGGTGTTTATCACAGTAACCTACTAAATATTTGTGGTAATTGTATGTATTAAATCAGAACACATCTGTTTCCATTTTCTCTTATTTCAAACTAATGTTCTCTATCTTTATTGTCACTAATCCCTCCAACACACACATAACCCTCCTCATCCAACCTTACCTACCCTAATAATTTTCTAACTGACCTAGTGTTCCTACCTTTGCCTTCCAAATGCCATTTCTTCACATGACATCTTAAGTGCTTCTTTTCAAAATGTAAATCAAATCAAGTCTTCTGATATTTAAGACCTTTGCATTTCCTCCCATCAGAAATAAAATACAAACTCTTGGCCATGGCTTATGACAGTTCAACCCTCTGTACCTCCTCAACTTCAGCCAGTAACATTTCTCATTGCCCGTGCTCCTCCGGGCTCAGTTCCCTTTACTGTGATCTTCAAACCATCCAAGCTAATTCCTACGTTGTATCCTTTGCTTAAGTCTTTCCTCAACTTAGAATGTTGTTCCCCCAAATCTTCTTGTGACGGGCACGTCCTTGTCATTCATATCTTATAACTGTGCGCCATCTGTAGACAGGCTGTTTCTGCCCACGTCCACTAAAATAGGACCGCTTTCAATCACTGTTACTCATTCACTTAGTAAATATTTTAAGTGTCAGTCATGTGCCAGACACTACTTCAGATGCTTATGTATATTCACGAACAAAATAAATATTCTTGTTTTAGTGAGGGAAGACAGAAAATATAAAGTTACATTAAGGTATATATTTTATTAAAAGATGGTTTTTGAAAGGAAAGAAAACCAGAACCAGAAGGGAGCCTATTGAATAGGTTCTCATTTACCAAAATTTAGATAATATTGATCACCACCGAGTCCAGATCCTGCTATATAATTCCCTATAATTAATGCCTCTGTATTATAGGTTATGATTAAAGGGAAACTTGTCTGTGTCAAGTATTTCAGTTAATCAAGAAAGCAGGAATGAAAGAGCTCCTGCGTATCATTGTGTAGAATAAGAAAAGTGGGATATATTTGCTCATTCATTGTAATGTGGAGGCCAACACTTCTACAACAAAAGACAGGTTAACAAGCATACAGATTCGTTTAATTCAAGTTTCACATGACACAAGAGCCCTCAGCATTAAAAAAAAATAAATAACTCAGGAAAAACTATATTTTTAGACTTAGGTTCAAAGAAGAATTGGTGGCCAAATAGAAATGTGATCGGATGAAACAGTATGATTGAATGACAAGGAACCATTATCTCAGAGAAGAACACGGCAAGATCTGTATGTTCAAAGTCTTTTTGGACTCTCTGCCGCACTCTGTCCTCCCAGGTACGGGCAGGAGCCCTCTGGAATGAGGGACTTCAAGGAAGGAGGAAGAAAGTGACCTTTATAGATCTTACAGTTTGCTTTGAGAAAGAGAGAGGAATTCTAACTTTTAGATTGATCTCAAGAAAGAGGATTGCTGGTTTCTATGACTTGTTAGTTAAAGTCACTCAGGGCAAAGATTCCTTCAAAACACTATTTTCCTAATAAATTACACTTGGGGGGTAGGTTGCATTTGTATCCATAAGGTTGATAGAAAGCTCAAAGTACCCAATATACCAAGGCATCATACTTCGCAAAGCATATTCTGAACCCCATCAGCATAATATTTACCATTGTCCCCGGCATCTACCAATGAGATACCAGTAAACATCTGTAAACCTTGGCAAATGTCCCTGCAAGGAGAAGGGATGGTCCCTGCTTGGGAACCACTGATCCAGAAAACGAGCAGCACTGCTGATTTATACAATGGACAGACAGACAGACATTATGTGCTATCTGATGGAAGCAAAAAACACAGTCCGAGGAGTAATCTTACCTAAAAATAAAGAAAACATTGATGTACTTAAGTCTCTAGATCTAACTATAAACACATAGGAAATACAGGAAATAGAAATTTACATTAGATAATAACAGACAGGGCTGGGAATACAGCTCAGCATTCCTGGTACCCTCCCCTTCAAATAGATGAAAACAGACAGACAATCAACAAAAATCAGACTGTAGAAAATAATCATTTCTTCAACCAAGATAGAAGATAGGATGATAGGAAATCCAGAGATTAAGAAAAACAGCAAGATTTGGGAAAATGCAACAGTGACCACATATTTGGTGAACTTAAGTAATTATTAAAATTTTGGTGAAATAACAGTATTGTGATTGTTTTTAGGGAATTTGCTTTTTTTGAAGACTGATACTAAAATACTATAGATTTTCATTATTCCCAGATTTCATATTTACAAGTTTTATCTCTTAGTTTTTTTTTAAGAGAATAAAATCAAACAAAACAAAAGAGAATAAAGCTAATCAGAGCAGAACAATGAAAGTGATACAGGACTTCAAAACCAGATAATAGGAAATCAGTAATGGTTACCTTAATGTCTCTTGTTTCCTTCAAAATAGCTGTCCATACTATCAGATATAATAAAATCAAACAAAACAAAGCAGAATAAAACCAATCAAAACAAAAGAATGAAAGTGGTTTTTTGGGTTTGTTTGTTTAGTTGGTTGGTTTGGTTTGGTTTGGTTTTTTGAGGCAGGGTCTCATTATGCAGTTCAGGCTGGCCTTGAGCTCACTTTGCCGTTCAGGCTGATCTCAAATTTGCAAAGATCCTCCTGCCTCAGCCTCCCAAATGCTGGGATTACAGGCATGTGCCACCATGACCAACTATGAAAGCATATTTTAAGGATACTAAAACCAAACAAAATAAAACAGAATAAATCCAATCAAAATAAAGCAGAATAAATCGAATCAAAATAAAACAGTGAATGCAATACAAGATTTCAAAACAGGATGATAGGAAATCAATGATGACGACCATAATACCTCTTGTTATCTTCAAAATTGCTGCCCATACCATCAGACATAATAAAATCAAATAAAACAGAACAGAGTGAAACCAATCAAATCAGAACATTAAATAAAACAAAACAATAAAATGCAACAAAAAAAAAACCAGTGAGAACAATATTGGATTTCAAAAACAAGACAGAAGCAAAACCTCCATATTTGCTATACTGTATACTGTTATCTTCTTAATAGGTGCTCAGATTACCAGCCTTAGGCCTAAAAAATCAATCAAACAATGCAAGCATTAAGTTGTTTGGTACCTCAGATGCTATCAATTCAGCCTATATGCGTGTGTGTTTTGGGATGGAGGGGACTCTTGTCTCTCAACCTACATGCTGATTGGCTCACAGGAAAGGTGAACTGGCTTCTTGTTCTTATTACTCCTCCCAGGCCCAGCATGGCTTCTGCTGACTCACAGGAAGAGCAAATTGGCTTGTTTCTCCTCCTGGGCCTCAATGGCTGTGCTGGCTCACTGGAAGGGTAAACTGGCTTCTTGTTCTTCTTGTTACTCCTCCCAAGCCCAATTCCCATGAGTTGATGGAAGCTATGTTTACAAGTTTTGCCTGTTCACTAAACCTTACTTGTTAGCTTGAAATTGATCCTCTAAGCACTTTTACAATTATTCAGTATCTGTGCAGTGAGGCAAAACACTTACACTTACTGAATTTCATGTTCCCAGCTGAGGTTCACACCCTAAACAAGTGTCCTTTTCATGATCTTCTTTAGTGTCACATTTTGTGTGCATTTTTTTCCCTGATAATTTCACCACTTAAAATAGGCCCCAACCATAGTGCTGAGGCTCTGTCTAATGTTTCTGTAAACATGAAGGCACTGCCATGCTTAACAGAGAAAAATCTTTCAGGCCTGTTATAGAGCTGTTGGCCATGAGCTCAATGTGAATAAATTAAATATCTATTAAAGTAGGTGAACTTAAACAGAAACACACAGAAAGCAAAGTTATGCCTTGATCTATTAATGGAAATGTGACCAAGCATAAACAGGAACCTAACTCTGTATTTCCCCTGGCAACAATGGTTCGATATTCACTAATTCAATGTTCACAGTGGCTTTATAGAACATAATTACCACAGGTGAAAATCATCTGTATTACAAATGTAATTATATAACTTTAGATTTGCTGCAAAATGATCTAGGATGAGGAGTAACATATGGGGGTAAATGGCAAAAGATTGGTCATAGCTAATAACTTAAACCTGAGTGATGAATATTTGCAATTTCATATTATACTTTTGTACACACTTATTCTATAACACAAGTGATAAAAATAGAGTAGATTAGTGGGATAGAATTTAGGGAACATGCAGCAGAAGTTTATAGTTTCAGTTAAGATGAGCAAGTGACATTTCAGAAAGAATTAAGGGTGATAGCTGGAATGAAAAAAAAAAAATCCAAGCAAAGGGAAAGGTACTGCAAAGGCCCTGTGGTAGGACATAAAGCATAGCAAGGAAATCAGTATGGCTGGAACACAGTGAATCAAGGAAGGGAGAGACTGCAGAAGTAAAGGAAATCCAGATCATGCTGAATCTGATAGGCCACTGTAAGGAAATCACTTGTTTGTGTTCTTCAAATAACAATAAATGACAAAACTAGGCTTTAGATCCAAATCCACTGATTTTTAAACCTGCAGCCAGATTCCAGAATGTTTTATTTTAATCTTACCTTTTGCATGAAAGTCATAAACTAAGTTCATTGATATCTTCAATCAGTTGGTCACAGTACACTAAACAAAAAGACATACTAAGGACCACTTCCGTATCATTTTAACGATTTCCAATTATTCTCACAAACTGTCACTAACTCTCGTGGTCAAGATTGTTGAAATTCATTTTTCCTGTAACACAGTTAATACCTTCTCACCTCCAGAGAACTTTGTGACAATTAGTCCATTATCAGATCAATATCGCCTTCAAGTTTGTCTCTGCATCAGACAAAGATAGTAAGACAACAGGGCCAAATGTACCTCTCAGAAGTTCTGCCTAAGTTGGGCAAGATGCCTAGAGAAGTCAAGCCTCACTGTCTGCCTCTAAAGAAACTGAAATAAGGTTGGCAAACACTTGCTACACGGTAAGATGGCCAGTGTGGCTGGGAAGCTGCACCAGAGAGGGGATTCACCTACACCCACGCGGCATCCAGTCTGACAGCTGCCAGCCTCTCGGAGATACTGCACAGCCTGAAGGGTTCAGGTGTACCCCATGTCACAGTTCTCTAACCACCATGAGTGCAGCAGGTCATGATTGGACAGGAAGCAAGCCACAGAGAACCAAAGCTTGTGACATTAAAGAATCAAAGGCTTCAAGTCAAGTTACTTTCTAAATATAAATGAGAACAGGTCATCTGCTCAGTGTCCATTTTACCTCTTTGTGTACAAGTCAACATGAGCTCCGGAAAGTCCCGGTTCCGGGGTGAAAAGCTCAGTTTGCGAGGTTATGTTTAAAACTGTGGGTTCCGGTTCCAGCACCTGGACACCTCACTGCATAACAGCTTGACCTTCCTAAACTCAGCTTCCCCATCTTAATACAGTGCGTCTAAATTAGCGCACAGCTAAAGCAGAAGTAATAGCTATTTCTGAGCATTTCATACATTTTAGGCGACAAGACATGCATGCTGAGTTTAGCACTGGCACATGCAATCCTTCAACAAATGAAATCACTTTCTCAAACTGTTTTTGTGACTGTTATCACAATGCAAACACCAGAAGCTGACTCAAAGTGAGAGATGCGAGCTAAGAACTGGGGAACAGGTTGGAATAAGAGAATCAACTGCTGAGTTAACTACTAAAAAGAGGAGAAAAAACAAAAACAATGCTCTAGGCCATCAGCATTCACTTTTACCATGCAGGGAGTTGGCAATGTGACCGGTGGAGGGAGCAGTAAAGAACACAAAATGCAGAGATGAACCGCTGTTAGAAGTGCAGTTGTTATGGCCTCTAAGATGTGTGTATGATTACAAATAAAAGCTGCCATCGGCTGAGTGTCTGTTACCCACTTGGAAAGGTTCATACTTTCCTTTTAATACTCATGACACACCTGAAGCTGGAAAAGGACAAAAGGCCAGCACTTCCAGACAATGACAGAGTGATGCCACAAACCCAGGACTGCTCTGGACACTGAACAAATGGCTTTTCCAGAACAGCACTTACTTGAAGCCAGCACTTCAAATATGGCCAAGAAGATAAATTTCAGTTCATGAAAGATTTAATTAAACAGAAAAGTCTCTTTCATACTGCATAAGAGAACTTGATAACATTACTAAAAAGATAATCTACAGAGGCAAGGGAGGATTACTTGGGCTGGGGAGGGAACATGGTAACCCAAGGTACCATGGTAACAATATTTCCCGTACAGTGGAGGAACAACTTTCAGTGATCCTCATTGCACGGTGATACAGTTAATAATAGTGTGTTGTGTGCTGCAAAATTGCCAAAATAAATTTTAATGTTCTTACACCCTAAATAAAAGATACATTGGTAAGGTGAAGGGTATATCAATGAACATGATTGGCTTTTTCTATAATACAAAGAGAGATCAAAATACTATGCTTTACCCCATAAACATACATGATTACCATTTGTCAATTGAAAATAAATAAACTTCTTAAAATAGCCTATCAAAAAGATTGAAGTAACAATTTAAAGACCAGGGACATGGCGAATGTGGACTTTGAATCTTCAAGGGCCTGCTTCTGAATTCTGTGCTTGTTTTGCTAGAGAGAGGCTGGTGCATTCACTCCCACTAGGGCTTTCTTGTCTTTCACATCAAAGAACAGTCTGTACTCTCCTTTCCAGACACTGGTTTTCTGCAGCTAAATAGGAACGTCTAGGACCAAGCCTCAGGAGCTATAGAAACACCTGACACAGCTGACACAGTAGCAGAGGCTCAGACACTTCTGCCCAGGCAGTAATCAGGTTAATAGATGGATTGGATGACGTGTAGAATGGGTCCTCACTCCCAGGAGGGCTTCTAAAGGACCCCTCTTGGAGACAGACAGCAAAAGTATACAGACCCTTGCCACACAGAGTCATCAAAATTAAGTTGACAAGTCAGGAGACAGGTCAAAGTATTAAAAAAAAAAAAATATATATATATATATATATATATATATATAACAATTTTTCACATTTTTTAATAAAATGCTAGTGCCAGTGATATACAAAATATGAATTACAAAAGACCTCTGTGGATGGAAGACTCTGTCACATTCATCAAAAAAAACAAAAATTAAATTAAGACTGAGGCCCAGTCTTTTTCTCCAAAACCTTGGAACCAAACATTGTTATGATAACATTTATTCACAACTTTAGATCTAGTTCTTCCCCTAAATCAAGGGGTTAATGGTCCTGGATGTGCATTTTACAATAGAAACCAAAAAGGGGGGGTCTTTATAAACTACAATCTAAGAAATTTCAGCTTCCGTCTCAAACTTCCTAGGAAATGTTCATTCTATACATTGTCGGTAGACTTAAAAATGAGACCAAGAAATAACAAATTTAAAACTTGTCTATGACATCTAACATTCAATCAATGATTATTTGCTGAATAAATGTCCTGAGTTAGACATATGCTAGACACCTAGAGCAGGTTTCCTGCCCTTAGGAAGCTTTAAAAGTAGGAGTGAAAACAGACAAATCTATAATTTTATATGAAAAGATTCTAATGACTTTATGCATGATGACTTAAGGGACCATCACATAAATGTAAACTGAGCGTGATAGCCAGAAAGATAGCCCAGAAATGACAGGATTATTCAAAATTGGATTATGACTCTCCCAATAAGTAGATCCCCAATGTCATAACTGCTGCCAATGAAATGGAATATATTCACTTTGAAAGTGTTGAGTAACACACATCTGCCTTTGCTGACATGTTGATATTTAGTAAACACTAAAGATGTTTATTAACCAAAGAAGTATCATTGGCAATAATACCCACTCCTCTCACCCAAGAGATCAGATGACATTAGTGTTTCTGTTCCCAAGGAAAAAAAATCAATATGCTTGCTTATTGGTAAACCATTTGCCCTCTATAGTGATTATTTCCTCTCCCCTCGAACTGAACTCTATACACCCCTTTCACCTCTGTGGATGCCACTACCACCTCCTAGACAGTAACCTGGGAGTCACCCTGACATTCTGTCTCTCTTGCTCTACATCTTTAATCTCTTGCCAACTCTCCCTTCCAGGTCACCTCCACCTGGGCCTCTGCCCTTCTGTCCTGTGCATAGCTGTGGCCTCCCTCCGTCAATCTGTTCTACTTTAAAGTACCAGCGAGATGGAACGCTTCTAAGCTTCAAATACGATCATCGTCTCTTTTACTTAAAACTACCACTAACTGCGTGTTACACAGAATACTCTCCAAACGCCCCAGTGCAGCCCCCAAGTCCTGCATGATCTGGTGACTTCTGGTTATACTGTCCTCCCTCACTGATTGAGATCCAACCCACCAATATTATCCAAATTCACCCAATAAGTCACCTTCCTCCCATCTCAGCACCCTGGGCGCCCTCTTTCTTAGCACCCTCCTACCCAATCTCAGTCTCCTTTTAGGTCTCAGACCAAATGTCATCCTCTGGGAAAAGCCTTCTTTTGTTTTGCATAGTAACACTACCTACTTGTACCCTCTAATTCTTCCTGCCTTCCCCTAGGATACCCCCTCTCAACTAAGTACTTTTCCATCGCTGAAATGTAAACTCCTAAGGACAGAGACTGCCTGTCTGGATCACCAATGACACACTCTCACTACTTCAGGAATGCCTACTGGGATCTAAATGTCATGAAGTCAGGGGTCATAACTAGCCTACCGTGTGCCTGCAATGAATATTTACTCAATCACTATCTTTCCCAACATGTAGAAAAATGATGAACGAGCTTGGCAAGGTCATCTATTTTTATCAAAATATAAAATTTCCAATTGATGTACAGTTAGGGTGAAAGTCCTAAGGTGCATGGTGAGTATATAGGGGAGACCTCTAGATTAGAAGCCACGTCCTTAGAAAACAAAAGAATTGTGGGCAGGAGAGAGAAAGAGCACAGAGAAAGGATTGAGAAGTAGTAGTTGAATCCCACCTCTATAACCTGTAAGATGTGTGATTTTAGATTCTGTCACTTAGCCTCCCACTTGACTCCTCATTGAAAAATCTAGAAATAAAAACCACCTGCACACCTCAAACAACATGGTGAAGGGGAGACTTCTGTGTTAGAGGAAAAGAGCTCTACAAAATAGCAGACCATTATCACATAGCCATGGAAATAATGCATGCTATGCCCACTCTTTTAAGAGTTTCAAAAACTTAACTATGGGAACAACTTCCCATTTCTTCCCCATTGTAGAGCTAAAGAAATTCTTCAAAGGAAAGTGAAGAATTTAGTTCCACAGTCTGAATCGGATCAAATTTTCCAGCAAATTACCAAGCCTCGTGGAGGCTTTCTGGAGGGCAGATATAGCTTTATAGGACATTGCCTTTTTCTTGCATTCAAGAGTGATTAGTGAATATAGTTTCTGAAAGAACAAAAGCTAAATCTTCTTGACCTCCAAATTGCTGCATCCTTTGGAAAACAGCTATTATTGAACGTGGTCAAGAAGAAGATGATATCCTAAGGATTCACACACTCAAATGTTTACAGGAACAGGAAAATAACAGAAAGGTGAGAGGCAGCCTGATTGAGGCCTATAGCACACCAGAGACAAGAAAAACTATGGCCCATGGCACTATGGAGATGAGGGAAAAGGGATGCTATTAATAATTATGTGAGCAATGGACATCAATCACACTTTTTTCCCAATCTAGATCATAGAGCCACCCCATGTTGGTTGATGTTGTCTAAGTCAGACTTGATATGGAGCACCAACCTACTGTTGACAGGTTTTCTCACTTTCTAAGAGAATGTAGAAATTTGGTCTATATGTAATATTTTCTGACCTTCAATGTTAAAAACAAATCTTCCACCTCTTCCTCCTCATCCTCATTCTCTTCCTCCTCCTCCTCCTCTTGTTCTTTCTCCTTCTGATCTATCTTCTTCTACTCTCCTTCTTTTATACTGAGTGTACCACACAAAGCACATCTTCAGGCAGTCAGCCTTGTGATCTCCTTCTTTCCAGATTTTCTTCACCATTATCACCATTAGCACTGTTATTATTCTCCAAAAAGACACATGTCTACTGAGGAAGGGGGGAAAGTATTCAAGTCGAAATGAAAAGAGGAAAAGAGAAATATTCTTGACTAAATGATAGCTGATGAATTAATGTGTTTGTGAATTTGCAGTTGAGATCATGACATCTCTTCTGTAAAGGAATTAAACACACTGTTTGAACATCACCTTCCCCATGCGTTGGGATGGGAATTCTGGTTGATAGTTAAGCTTTCTAATCCCACTCCCTCACCTATAAAATGGAACGTTATCTACCTAGAGGACTAGGTTAAGAAACAGTGGGAACAGGTGGGAAACACCTAGAATGCCGTGGGGCACATAATAGAAACTCAATGAACACGTGATTCCTCTCACTTCTAAGAGGAAGGAGACCCATCTCTTGTTTTTCTTATCGATTTCCCTGGTTTTCAACAAAGTCTGTCACCCCAATCAAAGTTAGCCCTTCTCAATGTTTCTCCCCACGACTGAATCTGGCTTGCCCCTTACAATAGGTTTTTGCTCTCTGCCTTTTCCCAGACTTTTTCTCTTTACAATCCTTTGCTTCTGAGATGAGGGTTAAATGAGAGAACATGACGGTGTTCACTGTTCACTTTTAGACTGAGTTCCATTTCCTTTCATCAATTTTGAAATTGCAAGCTCTTCAAGGGCCACTGCGTACCCTTCTCTTGGTCAAATCTCCAACTTAGCACGGGGTCTTATCACCAATAAATCATCAGTACACCCTGAGGGAACAAACTTGCCTTACAAACTATTTCAGTTCCACTCTTGAAATTCCAACACTTCATATAGCCAGAATTCATAGGCTGGATTTAAAGTTGGCTATTAATTGTAGAGAGGTCCAACATTAATGGGTAATTAATAAGCACCCATCCAGTTCTCAAGATTTTTATGTGGAAGAACAAAAGCAAATTTTAACAAATTCATCTTTCTTAATCATGCAGATGTACTGATTTATGGACATAATGGACAGGTAAAAGGAATCTAACCAGCTGTTAATATCCATCATAAAAACACATTTAGCTAAAGAATGATTGCATTGAAAGTCATGAACATCTTATAAAGGTAATTTCACCGTCAGCTTGTATTTCATGAAGCAAAACCATTAAAACCACTTTGCAGCGAATGGTGAGGGAAATCAGGCACATTCATTTAGAAAGATTAAAATGCTACTCACGTTCATAAAACCTTCAATAGAGCAGCAAGTTCCTCCAACAAGACAAGGGCTTTTATCGGATATGTCTTGCCTTGCACACCCAGTTCTTGCTTTCAGTAAATGCCTCTGATAGGATGGTCATTTCATGCTTGTAGGGCCATAAAGATGAAAAAGCAAAGAACTCTGGTGGCATTGGCTGCTCCTTGCATTTTATTCCTATTTGATCTCTGACATGTCATAATTCAGTCCAAGGAAATAATGATCACTTTTTAGTTGGGGTAAAAAATATAGCAAAATTTTAAATGTTTCCATTTCTTAACATTGGGCAGAAATGTCAATAAAGCCTCATTCAGTGAGATCTGTCGCTGCAATAATTAACATCTTCTCAGTTGAAACTTGAGGCTCATCTCTGTCTTCCCCACACAATAACCAGGCAATCGCCTGAGAGTTTTGTTGGCTGAGTAAACAGGGATATAATAGAGGCTGTCAAAAAAGGTCCAAAAGTGATAGAGGCAGACAAACATACTTGTAGTACAAAGCATATGGCTGGGGATGGGAGGAATCCCTCAAAGGGTTTTGAACTGATGGCCTCACACACATAAGAATATTGTTTCAATATGGCACTGGGGCATCATTTCCCATCTCTGTGCTACGGTACATACAGAGCAGCAGGTATCCAATCCTAAACCCTGTCAGATGGAGACTGGGGGCTTGAAAGATAGTCACTAAGGCCTTGTCTGGACACATCTCAGAAGGCTGTTTGAAGTTCATGGCAATGTAAACTGAATCACTTTGAGGAATCTGGGAATGTTACAAGAAAACATTATCATGAAAAAACACTAGAACTAAGCCAGCTCAGTAAAATACGTTGGAGTCCCAAAATAAAAAAAAATTAAATAAATGAATAAAGAGAAGAAAACATCTAAGATATGAGCACTATGCCTCGATAGTGGTGTAGCAGAGTGTGGAGAAAAAGAGTCCAGGGGACTGTAACCATATCGTGTCACGGTGCTCTCCTTGTTCATCCTGTACCTCCCCCCTCAAACTTTCTTCTTCCCAGAGAGAAGTTATAAGGTAAATATATTAGAATAAATCAACCTAGAAATTTTAGACATGAATTTATATGTCCAAGGTCTTATCAAGACAGAAACAAAAAACAAACTACAAGCGTAACTTATCACAGCCGTGTCAGATGCTATATTATCCACGCTCCTCATTTCCACCCGTCATCACTCACACCTTCTCCCTCAAGCACTGTCCTCCAAGGCAACAGAGGCTCAGAGACTCAGAGCAGCTGAGTTTTCTCATATCATGAATTTTCCATGGGAAAAAGCAAACATAGATTCTCAGGTGCTACTACAAGTGACATGAATCCCCGGACACCTGTTGTGTTGACAAAATTCTGCAGTCACAAATAGACTTGGTCAGAAAGAGCCCTGGTTATTGTAATTCTCTAAAAGCGACATTTTCCAATTTCTGCAACGTGTCAACCACAAACTTCCTCTGACAAGATTTTGTTCTGATAGCAAACTGTTTCAGTCGCCTTAGGAGGGGAAACACAAACACAAAAGCCTGCCCAGCAATGCAGCCTGAAAGGTTGACTTCATTTACTTCTGTCTTTGGAGCTCACGGTGCTCTAAGCTCTGGCATTAAGTTTTAGCATTTGATGCAGGAAGATCAAGAGGAAGGCGAAAAGGGTTCGGCTTCATTGACCATTTGACTTGCTATGCATTTTCAGCAAGAAAAAGAGAAGATAGTCTACCATTGGTCAGAATGTAAAGCAACTATTTCCAGAGATTTGGGAAATATCTTTAACAAATTTTAGTTTGGAGTATACAGGCATGTGATCCTCAAGAAGGTCATTATTCACAGGAATATTATTTGTTGTAGTGATAGAAATTAAATCTTATTTTGACTATCAACACAGATGGAAATAGACAGTAATCTTTTTGAAATTATTATGTGTAGAATGAAATGCACTTAATACAGCAAGTTAGTATCATAGCATTTCACATGAAATGAAGCTGTAATGGTGGTTTTATTGTTACGCATTTGCCTGATAAACTGTCAACAAGATAAATATAGAATAGTAATCTAAAATGTCTTTTTGCTCCTTCGAGTAATAAGAATGTAAGGCATTCATTTTATGACTATAATGTAGTTTCTCTAGTTTTCCAGCAGAAGGTCCTTTTCTGTGACTGTATGGGCTGATAGAGGAGAAATTAGTCTTGGGGGAAAAAAGAATAGTGATATCAGTCATTACAAGAAGAAATGACAATTTGTATTTATTTTAATGCTTCATGCTTTTTCATTCACTCAGTGAGTATTTTAGGAGTCCCTACCATGTGCTATATTAAGTCCTATTTGAATGATGGAAACCAAACCAAACTGTTCCCTGGAACAAAAACTTTTTGATGTTTCTTTGAGATAGCACCAGTATTGACACAAATCAGCTCTGCCATATCCGTTTCCCTTTTTTTGTATGCTTGGATCAGAGACTCACTGTTCTGAATGAGTTTACTTCTTGGAGAGCCACACCGATCTGGTGGGATAGGAAGAAGCCAGCCACTAATCTGTGCAAGCCGATCTTGCTTTTGTTTACATCCATAGCCAACCATCTGTTGGACTCAGTCGCTCCCTGCTCACCTGCTGCTCTCTTTTAGTTGATAGAAGTTAATAACAAATGCAGTGGAGGACAGTGGTTAAGAAGCAGATTGTGGAGCCCCTAAGTCTCAGTTTCCAGGACAGCTCTGCCACATACTAGCTAAGTGATCATAAAAAGGTTAATTAATTTCTTTGGGCCTCAGTTTCTTGATCTAGAAAGTATAAGAGTTAATAGGAATACCTCATCAAGTTGTTGAAAAATTCACTGACATAAATTGTAGAAACACTTAGTGGTGTATTTCTTGTGCAAGAAAAGTTATGACAAAAATCAATGTAAGATTTAAGAAAAGATCAAGTGCTGCTATGAGGTTTTTTTTGTGGGTTCACCCATATAATCCTTACATTCATTCAAGATGAAAATACTATTATCTTCATTTTATTGAAAAGAAAACTTGTCAGAGAAGTCAAGTGAATTATTGATAATTACCCAGCTAAGAAGAATCTAGCTCTACTCTCAACCCTGCAGTTTTAATGACAGTGCTAACATAATCACTGACTTAGTCACCCTTGAGTTTGTAAATCTTTGCTTGACCTCAAAGTTGCTTGACAGAGTTGATCCTAACTTTGCCTCACAAAGACCTCTCTCTTAGGCCTGATGCTAATTCTTGGTTGTACTGCTTCACATTTTAAATTCCACCTCATCTTTTCATTACAAATTCCCTGAAAGTTTTCTGGGGCATCTAATAATAGATATCTACACTGGACCAGTTTTCTGTAGCTATATGCAGTGAGGTTACTTGATTTGAAAAAGCACCAGATGGAGAAAGGTTTGGGCATGGCGGGCAACATGATTGGTCTTTCTTGTATACCCATTCTGCAGCTTCAGAAACCAAGGTTTTTAAAAGCCTGTCGCCTAACCCAAGTTCATTCTCTTAGTTATTGCCAGTCAATAGGATTCCAACTTGGGATTTTTTACTCCAAGACCAGGCAAGTGTTTGTCTTTCCTCATGGGTATTTTCTGTGTATATTTTGAAGCAGTATTAGTCACTTTTCCTTTGCTGGGACAAAACACTTGATTTGTGCAACTTAAAGAAATACTTATCTTGGCTCACCGTTTCACTGAACTCTGTCCATTATTGGCTGGGTCCAAGGCAGAAATAGCATGGTAGAACTACAGCATGGAGAACGAGATCTATTCTCTGCATGGTGGCCCAGAAGCAAAGAGAAAGGGGAGGAACTGGGGATGAGAACACATCCTTCATGGTCATGCCACCAGTGACCTGACCTTTGTGATCACGTCTCACCTCCAGATGTAAGGCTTTTAGGGGATGTTTTAGATCTAAACCATAACAGAGGCCAAAGTCTGCCAATCTTGGAGCCATCACAGTACTCAAAGTGACCATAGCCAAAATGATACTCAACAATAACAACAACAACAGCAACAAACAGTTAAGCAGCATTTCATATCCTGGAGCTTAATTTGCTATTAAAGTACTTTGTTCCTCTAATACTTTCTAATAATTATTTGTCCTTTCTTACTCTTGACTTTCTGTTTCTCTGCTGGGGAAACAAATTTTCCATGGCACTGTGCATGCACAGATCTTGCTACCTCAAACACTGACGGATGCATGGGTGGGGGGTACTGAGACTTAGAGAATAATCTGCAACACTTCAAAAATTAGAAGAAAAAATAACGGTTTATAAGTGGGAGTAGGAAATTGGACAACATGATACAATCCTTTTTTTCATTTCTCAGTAGGGAGTGTTAAGTACTAATTGATTCTCCATTCAGTTTGATCTTTAATCTGTAACATTTTCTCCAGAAAATAATCTGAACATGATGCTCTTAACACTTTTGGATTAATGTCCACAAATAGAAGGTAGCTATTGAAAACTGAGATCACAGCATCACACTTAATGTTACCTTAGAACACAAAATTATTCCTTAACTATCCACAGGGCTTGCGCCTTAGTGACACTATGTCCCTTATGTTGAAATATTGACTGAGACTTGTCTTCTGCTAGAAGAGACAAGACAAGTGCTTGTACTTAAGAAACTCTAGAAACTCCTCTTAATGATGAGTAATAATGATTGCAACAAATCATGGAGATAATAATTTAACAAGCCAACAGTTCACAGTCATCTCATGGGGAGCACAAAGAGTGTCACAAATGACTTCTCTAATGATAGAACATTGTTCATCAAATGATTGAGATGCATGTGGTTTTTAATGGAAAGATAGCCCTACATATCCATTGAAATCTTTCCTCGATCATCACTCAGTTTCTCTTTCAGGCCTAGTTATACCTAACACAGATTATCAATAAAGAATGTGTACCATTTATTATAATGCCCACAGAGAAAAATTAATAAAGGTCTATTTCCTTTCTTTGTTCATGAGAGACTATAAAACAAATTTCCATGATAACAGGGCAATTTACCAGTCATAATAATTATATCTGATCTCATACTGCAATACCTACAAGCATTTTAAGTCCTAAGAGGAATCATGTAATAACACTTTTAGCCAAATTTATTCAACAGTTGGTTTCCTTTGAACCTCCTTACTTTCTCAATAAAATAAATGTTCCTGGACACCTATCTGCTAGCTGAGGGAAAGGATTCCATCTAGATAATGTTTGGTACCATCTGCTCATTTCGTACCCTCAACATCCACTCCTCACTAGAGGAGAAGTCTTCGAAGATCTGATGCTGGCACTCACTCACCAAGAATTTTCATAATTTGCATCTAGGAAATGCTTAAAGCAATAAACTTGGATAATTAACTAACTTGGCATTGCTCACCATCTTTAGTGCACAGAATTAATTAAAGGCAGCGTTTCAAGTGTTTGCAAGGGGTAAATTGGGGTGAAATTATGACAGCCAAATTGAACAGATTTCATAGATGTGTGAGGGCAGAGTTGTCTGAGAAATGTATCTAACCTCTGGGAAAGCAGATTAAATCACCATGTTAGTGTTATCTTCTGCCTTTAATTTGCTGATGATATCCGGAGTAACTACAGAGGATTATTGACCTGGGCTTTTTCATGGACAGGGACATAAAAATCCCAGTAGAACTCTAGCAGAGCTTCCTCTGGGTATGACATATGTCTTTGAGACACTGAATTTGTAGTGAGAGGTAAATAAATCCTTTAACTGTTTTTAGAACTGAAAAGTGGAAACGCTTACTCATTACCAAAGAAGCCACTTGGAGAAGAAATTGAGTGGGAATTAAAATGATTCACTCACTTTGCCAGTAAGATCTCATGGTCTTATTAGTAAGTGACTTTAGAGGGTGATGGAAAAACGTGGAAGGGATCTCAGTATAGATAGAAAAAGGTGGAGTATTTTTGATGTTGCGTTTCCCAAAATGAATCTGAAGTTAGGTAATTATGCTATACTGTAACCTCACAGTATTATTCTAGTCTATAGCAGCCATCTACAAAAACTCTACTGCACCATCAACTCAGATACTAAACACTTTTCATTGATGAGGGTAAAAGGATGAGCAGCCAGCCATTCCATTGTGAGGGGAGAACTTTAACAGCATCTTACGCCATAGCCTGATATGTGAGGGAATTTTCTAGCTGATTTAACCCCCCTTGGCCTTGTCTAATCTGATCTGAGTTAAAGGAGTCACTCAGTTAATACTACCCAGAAACACCCAGACAGATGTTCCTGCCCACACAAACCTCAGACCTCAGTCAGATTTTTCCCACAAGAATCCTGATTCCATACTGTTCTTGGGATGGCGGAGGTTTACGAGCCTCCTGATTATCAAAGGCTCAGGAGGTGAAGAGAGAGAGAGAGCGCTGCTTCCTGGCAGCCCTAAAACAGATTAATAGTAATTCCTGGTGTTATTTCCTCATCCACTCCAGCAGGCAAATGAATTTATTGCTTCATATAATGCTCCTGTTCTTTAAGCTCTGCCTGCATCTACAATGGCGCTTTCTTCTCAATGGAACTACTTGTTGTTTGAGAAAGATGTGGAGTCATCTACCCCAGGAGAGAAAAACATTGCCAAATATACTGCCTAGCAGCCCAAGCTAGTTTTGACTGACATGAATAACTCAGGTAAAAAAACAAAACAAAACAAAACAAAACAAAAAATCATGTTGTGTGTATATGTCTGTGTCTCTCTGTGTATGTGTCTCTGTGTGTGTCTGTGTGTCTGTGTGTGTGTCTGTGTGTGTCTGTGTGTTGTGTGTGTTTGGCTTTGGTTTTTTCATCTACCAGGAAGATAGAAGTCATTTGTTTATTTCACATTCATTGAATGAACAAGTATCTATTTGTTGCCAATTTTATTTCCAAGATGGCTTATTTTTAAGACTCCAAAGTTAAAAAGCACTTACTTATAAGTCACTATGAAATAAATTACCTTTTTAGAGCAAATGAAGACATTGTGAAAATTCACAAGGCCACAGTAAGAAAGAAGGAGCAAGGAATGTTCTCTTGGAGAATATTCTGAAATTTAACTGTACACATGTTTTATCATGGGAGACCCCTGAGACTGGATGGTTCATGCCAACTCAGTCACATAAAATAATGTGCCATGTTAAACCATAGTGCGATTTATCAATAGCTACCTTTATTGGGCTTCTGCTATGTATCCATCCCTTTACAGATTTTATGTCTCATTGGCCCTTCCAGAAACCACTAGAACAAAGAATTAGAATAAATGGCTTCTTTTCAATGCCAACACAAGCATGTTAGCTATCAGAAGTAAATTTGAAGTGAATAATGTTCCAAATAACAAAGATAACTCATGTTGTGGTTACTGCCTATTAAATGTCTATAGTCTACATAGGGAAAAAAGTCCTGCACATTTAAAGAGCTTCCAGTCTATTATGAAAAAGATATATGGGCCTCCTCATAACATGAAATAGGGTAAGTGTTAGATGTATAAACATAAGAGTTGTTCAGAATAGCAATAAGGTCTAGCTTAGGGTAATCAGGAAATGGCATTTGAACTGTGTCTCAAAGAAAATCAAATATTTTAACAGATGTAGGAAGAAAATACTTTTTGACCAGAAGGTAGACATGTGTCCCGGGAATATAAGAGCACATCACCTACTTCAGGAATGGTAAAAATTTTGGCGTGGCTGCAGCACACAAAATTAATAAGCAAGTGTGCTGGGAGATGGTATTCAAAGAACAGACTGGGGCAAATTGCAGAGCAAGTTTATGATCTATCTTGGAGGCAAATGGGAATCATTAATGGCTTTTAGCTGCAATACATATCGGCTATGTATTTCGTAAATGCAAATTAGAGAACAGAAATCATTGGAAAGATTAGAGAAAATCCAGATCATGGCCTCGGATGCCAGTTAGGAAATTATTACAGCAGTGTAATCTATGACACTGAAATTAATGGCAGAGTAATGGGGAGAAGATGTTTGAGAAAAGACAAGATTCAGCCACAGACTGAAGAAGGCTGATTGAAGATGACACCACACTGTCTGTTTTAAGTACTAAGAAGAGTATATTTGAGGGTACACACAAAGTTAATGACAAGTCTGTTTGAAATACAAAAGATAAATATTATACATAGTCTTTTGGAGAAGAAATCACTGTGGATTTAGGCCAGGAATCAGAAATCTCCCAAAATTAACCTAAATACCATGGCCTCAAATGTGAGGATAAGAAAACAGAGACATTCCCCCCCAGCTCTCCTCCTCTTCCACTTGCTTTTTTATGCTATGTTTCCTCAGCTCTCTAATCCCATGTTTGTTCTCTCTTCATTCTTGAGCTCCAACACCAAGAGTGGAATACTGAGATTTGCTTACCCCTACAATGCTACAGAATGTCAACTGTAATCACGTAAATGATTATATCTGCAGCAAGAATAGTACTGATGATGGAAACTTTTTAAAACACTCAGCCTTCATCCACCAACTATTTCTGGATCTCAGCCACCATGAGATGCAGCCACAGTGACTGAGCAGTGTGCTCTGGAGTCAGGCTGCCTGGGATCGAGCCTCAGTTTTGCCCTACATGTGCTGTGTAACTTTGAGGAACTCTCCAAGTCCTAACTCCTCTGTGCCATTTTCTCATCTCATCTGTAAAAAAGGATAAGGACAGTATTGGGATCATGATTGAGTGAGTTAATTGATACAAAACATTTAGAAAAATGTCGGCCCCACAGTTGTTCAATACACTGTCCATACTTTCTGTGGGCCATTTCGGTGAATTCACGTAGAGTGTTTTAGAAGGCAGAGTCTGTGTCATGAAGGAGTGGGAAAGTTTTAGGAGAAGAATTAGATGGAAGATAGACAACTGATATTATTTTTAATTGTCAAATTGAATTCTATCTATTTTATGACATATTGCATGATGTTTTGATATAAGTACATTTTATGCACTGATTTAATCAAGCTAATCAAGATATTCATTACCTCACATACTTTTTTGTAATTAAAATGCTTAAAATCTACTTTCCTTGCAACTTTTAGGAATGTAATACACTGTGATTAAGTATGGTCACCATATTTTGTGATGGATCTCTTGAACTTCTCCCCACTATCAAACTCCTCATCTCCTCTCCCATGTTTCCCAGGACTTCGCTGTCTGTCACCATTCTTCTCTGTTTCTATATATCCATCTTTCACAGATTCCACAGAAATGTGAAATCATAAGTTGTTTGTCTTTCTGTATCTGTTTCACTTAACATAATATCCTCCAATCCCATCCATGTTGTCCCAAACTGCAGGATTTTAGTTTTTGTAGAGGCAGAACTGTGTTCCATTGTGTACACACACCACACTTACTTATCCATTCATCCACTAATGGACGCTAGATTGATTCCTTATCTTGGCTACTGGGAATAGTGCTACAAAGAATGTGAAAGGGCAGAAGCCTCTTTGACATACTAATTTTAACTTGCATTAAAATTTTTTAAAAAGTTCCTCTAGAACCTGGTTATACACCTTTGTGTCTGGTATCATTTCTTCTTCTTCAACACTTAAGTAATTAGAATAGTGCATGGACCAAAGTGGGTACATCTAATAAATATTTGCTAATATAGCTACTATATGTCCAAAGAGAGTTGCTAATAAAATACCAGTACAATTTGAAAAGAAAGATCTCTTTTGGTTGGGGAATCAGGTGCACTTTGGATGACCACAGAGGAGGTAGCATTTCTACTTTGCTTAGATGAATATGTATGATTTGATGTTATATCATGTGTCCCCATAACAACCGAGGGAGATAGGTAATTGACGGCTGACACTTTGCCATAAGAAAGCATGAAAGTGAATGTCTTTTTCAAGGTCATCCTGCTATGAAGCAACGGCGATGGGCTAGTAACTGACTGGACTCACTTCTAGTCT
Source organism: Hydrochoerus hydrochaeris (assembly GCA_004027455.1). NCBI lineage: Eukaryota > Metazoa > Chordata > Mammalia > Rodentia > Hydrochaeridae > Hydrochoerus > Hydrochoerus hydrochaeris. The sequence continues at coordinate 325,101 of PVLA01000765.1, forward strand.
GATTAGGGCTGTCCAGACCCCGCAGCTTCAGAAAGAGCCAGTATAGCATGTTTGCCCTCCTTCTGCGTCTTGGGCTTTAAACAGACTATAGCTCCTCTCTATGGCCTCAGAGTAAATAGCCACTGTGCGCCCCATGTTTGGGCATCTGCTCTGCAGCCATCACTGGCAATGAAATTAAAGTGCACTGCAGAGCAGATGGACCGTTTGCTCCTCCTGGTAGGGACACATCAGACATCTTCCACGCATTCCAGAGATGCCAACACCAGCAGCAGGGGAAGGCAAACATGGCAAGATCTTGGGGGTGACTTCTCCTCAGAGGCAGTGTCAGCAACTCTTCTATCTGGAGCATCACTGACAGGATGAGATGGCCAGGGCACCTGCAAACACAGGTACCCAGGAAATACTTCCCCAAAGAACCTAACATTTTGAAAAGAAAAAGTCCTCACAATGGTGGTCATAAAAAAAGAACAGACTACAAAGTCTTCACGCGTGTTTTTCAGTTTCACAGTATTTTTATTTTTAATTACATATGAAGTTCGAAAAATGCTTTCTAAAAGTTATCATCTGGTTTAATTTTTGTTTAAAGATGAATATGGAGTAGAAAATGTGTACTGCTATTTAGTTTTTTGGTTGAGATCATTTAAAAGTGAGTTTTAGTCCCATAGAGGTCCTGGCCACTTTTTTCAAATCAAGTGGGGGAAGCAAAATGCCAATGACGTGGCTATGATATTTTTGGTTTTGCTCAGTCTCAAAAAGTGATGGATTTGTAGGTAGAAAATGAAATTATTTGAATTCTGATATTCTCTAGACTAGTTAATAAATTGTCTAGATTATTCTTTTCATTTTGTTAACCCTAAACTTTTGGGAATTTGAAATTTTCACCTTCTAATCTTGAGTGTATTTATATACAACACAATACCTTCTGGGTCCCACTTGACATTGTAATCAAAACCAGACTCACTTTTCAAAATTAGGCTCACACCCAAAAAACCCTATTTCAGATTACTCAAAGCCATAATAAGGAAGACTATAGTATCAGAGTTAGAGCAAGAAACAGAAGATTGAAAGGAGAAAACATTTAAAATCTGCCCTGGAAACAGTATTCTGTTGAAACTGGGGCTCAGGCACTGCTGAACAGGTTATAAATAATTACCAACTTTATGGCTGAGAATTTGGTATATTCAGTCAACCCAGAATCCTATTTTATGTGTGTTTCTGTTTAATAGCATACTGTTTAATATACATTATTAATAAATCCTGTAATTAAGAACAAGCATTCTTTATATATCAAATTATATATGATTAAACAATAGTCAAAACAGTTGAATCACAGGTAGTGTGAATGTGCATTTCTTTGGTTTTCAGTCTCAAAACAGTGCTGTCCATCGTGCTTTGCTTCTTTTTAGCAATCAGCATAGCAGTAGTATAGTCGGTAAATGCTACTTTAATACTTCCCAGAGTGACTTCATATACAGATTAGGCAATGTCTTCTTTCTTTTTATGGGTACATCCTATTGACGATTCATTAACATTCTGCTGGTAGGCAACAGCACTGTAGCTCAGGCCTAAGTGAAGCTTTTCTACCTGCTACAGTTTGGAAATGGTTGCCCTTCCCACACACACACACACACACACACACACACAAATCTGTGTGTTGAAAGCTTGGTTCTCACTTTGATAATGCTGGAAGGTGGTAGAATCTTGAAGAGGTGGAGTCCAGTACAAACTAATTAGGTTAGTGACAATGCTATCCTCACAAAGGTTTAACGCAGATCTTGTGGAAGCCCAGTTAACTCCAGGAGAAGTTACTACAAAAGAACAAGACTGGCCTCTTTTCACTCTTTTCAGCCTCCTATCTCACCATGTGATCTCTCCCTCTCCCACCATAATGTTATCTACTAAGAGGCTTCTCACTAGTACTGAGCAGTCAGCATCCTATGCTTAAACCTCCAAACCTGTGAACTAAAAAACCTTGTTTATTCATAAATTACCCAGCGTCAAGTATGTTGTTACAGCAACAGAAAGTGCTTTAATACACATAGAACTTGTATTTTCTCTGTGTGAACTATCACAGCTTTCTTGAGCTTAGAAACACCAGATAGCACTTCAGCACTGTACTTGGGGAGTATTTTAAACTATGAAATCACCAAAAAAAAAAAAAGAAAAAGAAAAATTGGCACTAAATACCACAAAAGGACTCTTGGAAATAAAATCATAAATATATATATAGAGAGAAAGATCCCTCTCCACCAGCATCCTCACAGTTCAGAGGAATCCACATTAGTAATCCCACGGAAAAGTAACTGGAATTCCAATCTACCACTTCCAGTGCAACCCATAGTGTGAACAAAGGCACAAAAAGATATCTACAATGGTGGGAGCCAAGGGTGTTCCAAGTCCACTCAGAACAATGGCTAACTAGAACAAGGGCCTCCATTCAGGACCAAGCCCAAATTTTGTTAATTCATGAAGAGGGGAGTGGCTCAGGGGTGAGTGACCCCGAGTGCAGCAAACTGGGCCAGGTAGGGAAACACGGTAGCACCTCTGTAAAATACAGAGAGCATGTGCAGAAAGAGTCATCTACAGATCACAGCTGGAGGAAGTATTTGGTGGTTTGGCGTCAGTGCTCCAGCTTTGATGTCTAGTCCTCAAGCCCTGAACATCATGGCTTCTTTCTTGAGCCTCAGTCTCAGCCAATGGTGTGGAGTCTCTTGGCCTAGCTCATTTGTACTAGTTGGAAACTATAGTCAAGACATCTCTGTGCTGTCCCTCCGCCTTAAAGCCTACACATAAGCAACTTGACTAAGCCCATTAACATGCTTAAACCAACTGAGGGGGTAAAGACATGTCCTAGCTATATACCTTGCTACGTACTTATCAACATACCAAATCAGGACCAGGTTTATCCAAAATGGAGACAAATGCTTTTCTTCCAAGGAGAGTGGCCCTGGTGGTCCTCAAATCGATTTTTGGTGGTAATTTTTCTTCCTTCTTTTGTTTTGATTTTTCTTTGTATCTGTTAGTGTTAGCTATATTTTCATTTCTTTATTAATACACTTAAGACAAATGGAGACAAATATACCCCCCAGAAAAATATGTGAGAGATAACTTGCACAGTTTTATATACAAGAGATAACAGTGATAGTTATAATGAGATGAGGCTCTGAAATTGGCCCAAAGAGCAGATTTAAATAATAAATAAAAATCTCTAACTAAAGATGCTTATAAATTCAACACTTCCTTACAGATATGTAGCAAGTATGAAAAATTATGCAAGCATTGACCATTCAAAAAGGAATGATTATAGAAAAGATATTTAAGGTCTATGTTATCACTGTTTGAAGCACTTTCTGATCAAAACATCATCCAACAAACTTGACTTACTAATAAGTTCAACTTCAGAGCCTGAAGGTCTTGGCATTAAAAACTTGGATGCTTTGTTTAATCCCTTGAATTCAATGAAAACAGAGAACCTTAAACCTTCAAGGTAGCATATCTGTAATTACTGACACGCTTAAGGTGAGGTGTGGGCAGTTTATCTGGGTCTACACTGACTATGAATCTACATGAGTTTTAACTTACTTGAAGGAAAATCTATAAGCTTGGACAAAGAAACTGGAAATGAATCATGCTGAATTATTTTCTTCTGTTCCCATTCTGCACCTCCAGGATGTCAGTATTTGAAGACCATGCTGGTGCCCACCAGGATATTAGTACTATGGCTTCCTAGTCTATTCTTCCTGTATGGCTTCTATGCATGCTCTGCACAAACTACCACCTATTATAAGCAAAAGAAATCAATAGTGGTTTTTAAACCTAGAAGAAATTGGATTATATTAATCATCTCCAATGGCATGTCCCCATAAATCCATTGTTTACCTGAGTCACTATTTTCAATATTCTACCTACAGTCTGCCACATTCTATTAGTTCTAGTTCTGATTCTACAAAGCAAAAGATAAATTAGCATGTAGCGAGTAAAATGCTATGGCATAGGAAAGATTACCAATATGCCTTGAGAGTTTGCTGCTGCTGCCTAACATAGAACAGCTGTGCTACTGACCTACTAAAGAAATTCAATCTATCTATGAAGAGTAGAATGTGGTTCACAAGCACACACAATAGGCAAAAAGTTTTTACATCCCTTATGTTTAAGCACTCACTCAAAAATTAGCTTACTAGGTGCTAGGAATTATGACAGGCAGTGACTAACAGATTTTTTAAAAAAGAGAGAAAAGAGCCCTCATTTCATGCATTAACCCTCCAGTTTGGAAATGCACACAACAAATAAATAAATTAACACAGAATATATTTAGATGTAAGGACCATGAAGAATAATACTTTAAAGGAGAAAGTAATTACAGAAAAGAGGAAAAAGCAGGAGGGGCTCTTAGAAGAGCAATCATTCAAAGCCTCCCTGTAGAAACTGTGTTGAGCTAAACATAAAAGAGCAAAAAGAATCCAGTCAAGCCAACATCTAAGAGTAGTGCATTCCAGGAAGCAATACCACTGTGTGCAGAGCACCTGAGAACACTTGGCATGTCCAATGTGGCTAGATTGCCATGAGAAAAAAAAAAGTAAGCTACAAGGATATTAGAGAGAACACATGGGACTTATACGGATCTCAAATTTCAAGAGCAATGGAAATCCATTAACAAGATTGAAAACAAGGAAAGGTCTGATATAATTTCCCCTTTTACACTATATACCTAACTGCCATAGGGTATACATTGCAAAGAAATAAGAACGCAGGAATGGGGCCGGGGATTTAGTTCAGTGGCATAAGCGCCTGCCTGGCAAGCACAAGGTTGTGAGTATGATCTCCAGTACCAAAAAAAAACAACAACAACACAGGAATGCAGGGGGTTACAGTAGCAGTAATCAGAAGTAAAGTGGCTAGAGATACAAATCACAGAGCTTAGAGATTACTTGGATATGGGAAAGCATGGTGAAGTCGAGACAGAAATCAAAAATTATTCTTAAATTTTAGGTTTGAGACACTAGGTAGATGATGTTATCACTTACTGAGCTGGGGAAACAGGAAACAGGAATGAACACATGTCAGGGAAGTAACCTAGAGCCCTCTTGGACATGTCAAATTTTGGGTACCTAGCAGGTACCTAAATAGTGTCAGGTGGGAGTCTAGGTGAGGGTGAAGTCTCTGAGATGAGTGTAAAGCTGTAAATGTGGAGGTCATTTAACCATAGAGAGTATTTAAATCCACAGAAGTAGAAACTTAGAAAAAAAAGATATTTCCCTGGACTACACCCCATGTCACTTCAACATGTGGAGACAGGTAGAGATCGAGGAGCTTCCTAAGGAAGAAGAAGCAAACAGGGATTGGGAAGAGAAGCCAAGACAGTATGGTGTTAATGAAATCTGAAGAGGGGAGTAAATGATCACCTGTGTTGAACACTGATAAGGGTTCAGGTAAACTTAGGGTCTACATTTCCTCCAGCCCCTTAGGAAAAATTACGGTCACTAACAAAAGATTCCAGTGAAAGATGATTAACATCTAATGGTAATTCTGAAGACTGAATGGAAGTTGAAAATGGAAGACGGTCTTTGCTGTGAAGCTGAGCAGAGAAATAAGAAAATGACTAATAGGAGGCGAAGGGTTAGGGTTAGGGGAAAGGAAGTAACTTTTCCCTTGTGTATTAGTACATGTTTGAAGTACATGCGGTTTACAATCATCTTCCGGAGTAGTTCACACACATTGTACAGCTTGATTCATTTTTTTAAGCCCTTTTCCTTCTCCTTCTCTTTCTCTTTTTCTCCCTCTCCCTCTCCTCCAAATTCCCTTTCCCCATTTTCTTTCTTGTTAATAGTATTCATCTTTGCTCATGTGTCTGACACATCATGTTTACATTCATGTAGCTTTCAGGTTCCTGTACACTGTATAGCTATAGATTCCATTTATTTCCTGCTCCCCTCTCCCTCTCCTCTCACCCACATTCTCTTGCACCCCTTCCCATTTGCAAGAAATCTATCCCCTTGCCTCCTTCTATCTATTCTTTCTCCTCTCCTTTCTTTTTGCTTTCTCTCCATACCTAAATTAATGTCCTTGCCTTTGCTTTACTCAAATGAGAGCTACTGTACGGTATTTAAGTGTATGTGTCCATTTTTAAAAAAATATGTAATTGCCCAGAATCCTGCTAATTGGAATGATCAAGTAAAGAAAGAGATTGATAATGGGTGGAGGTGGAAAATAACTGAAGGAGACAAATCTGAAAAGGTGGAAGAGAACTAGATCCTGGGGGGACAAAGGGGGAGATTTTAGAGGGAAGCAGGACTGTGTTCCATGAGGCAAAACAGTAAACATGAGCACAAATGCCAGCAGATGTACAGACCTGGGCAAAAAGCAAGACTACCAGTCAAGGAACAGGAAGTTATGGAAGGTTGAAAAGAGGGATAAATATGAATTAATTGTTTCCAGGAGAGAGAAATTGAACTCAATAGGGAACTGTGGGTGATGGTTTAATGCCATTGGAAATTTACAGTCATTCTTTAAATTGAAACCAATGAGTCAGCCTTTGTGATTTTCTTCAGTAAAGTTTCTACTCCACACAGGAGTAGAAAACATGAATTGCTTTCATTTGCTATCTAATCTTGATCCAGCTATTCTTCTCCTGGGTATTTTCCCAGAAAAATTGAAAAGGTCGTGTCACAGTGATAAATGTGTGCCCATGTTCATAGCAGCACAATTTGTGATGGCTAAATCTTGGAAACAACTAAAATGCCGATCAACTGAAGAGTGGATGAAAAAAATGTGGTATTTTTATACAGTGGAATATTACTTAGCTATAAAAAGGATGATCTTGAGCCCTTTATAGGTAAATGGAGGCAACTTGAAAATATCCTCATAAGTGAAATAAAGACTCACATTAGTAAATATCACATTGTCTCTCTAGTGTAAAAAATAATAATTACTGACAGAATAATGTGACCCAAAAAGTATAATAGATATTGTAAAAGTGAAAGGGAAGGAAAGTGCTCTAAAGGATATAAAGTTGTATGTATAGTGTGTAAGATAGATGACCCTATTACTAAATTTCTGTTAGATCACTGAACAGAAGGGTTTGCACTGCCAATGTTTGAGCATCTAGCCACTTTTTATGCTTTGATCTTGTAACTTTAACAACTATTGTTAAGATGAAAATATGTAATGTATCAACTAGCAATTTTATGATGTTAATTTTTTTGAATTCTATTCTACTTTTTTTCTCATTTTTTTCTATTTTGTTTTTTCTTTAATTTTCTTTTCTTTCTTTCTTTAAATAAAATTTAAAAAAGATTTAGGCACAAAAAATGATCAAACAATCAAACAATGAAAGCACAAACTGTCCTTTTGGATGAACTAAAAGAGATCAGGAGAATAGCTACCTATCTTGTATACATACATACATACATACATACATATGTGTGTATAACTATATAGACATAATCTTTTCCCTTCTTCCTTATCTCCTTTCCTCTATCCCAGTAGTTCTTTCCTTTTGAGCACTTTCTTTCCCTTTCATTATTATAATATCTATTGTCATTTTGGATCTTATTACTTTCAGGGTTTTTTTTTTACACTAGGGAAACAACAAGATATTTACAAATGCGAGTTTAACTTATTTCACTTATGAGTATGGTATCAAGTTGCATCAATTTACCTATAAAAGCTTTAAGATTATCCTTCTTTATAGCTGAGTAATATTCCCTTGTATAAGAATGCTACATCTTTTTTATCCATTCCATGGTTGATAGGCATTTTGGCTGTTTCCAAGACTTAGCTATTGCTAGTAGCTATTTGTGCTGCCATAAACATGGGTGCACATAGAGCACTATAGCATGTTACTTCGAATTTTTCTGGGAAAATACCCAGAAGGGGAATAGCTGGATCAAATGGGACCTCCAATCCTAGTTTTTTGAGGAACCTCCACACTCATTTCCAAGTGGCTGTACCAGTCTACACTCCCACCAACAGTGGAGCAGTATTCCTTTTTCCTCACAGCCCCACAGACATTTGTTGTCAGTTGATTCCTTGATGGCAGCCATTCTTTCTGGAGTAAAATGGAATTTGTGTTGTTTTAATTTGCATTTCTTAAATGACCAGTGATGACTTTCTCCTTTGAAGTATTATTCTTCATGGTCCTTACATCTAAAGTTATTCTGTACATTTTTTCATGTATTTATTTGCTATTTGTATTTCTTGATCTGAGAAATTTGTGTTCATCTCACATGCCCATTTTTGGATTGGGTCTTTGAATTTGAGGGGTCTGATGGTTTTCAATTCTTGGTATGTTCTAGATATCAATCCTCGGTCTGCAGGACAGCTGGCTTGACATCTCTTTACTGAGTCTTCCAAACCATAAGTGTTTCTCTCTTTATTAGATCTTTGATTTCTCTCCATACCATTGTGTGACTTTAGCATACAGTTCTTGTGCTTGTTAGATTTATATCTACATTTGTTTAATGCTCTTTTTAGTGATTACAAATAATATTGTCTTTTAAATTTTGCAGTTCACAGGTTCATTATCATTGTTTAATATGTAATTGATTCTTATGTGTTGAATTTGTATTCTGTGACCTTGCTGAACTCATTAATTCTTAGAGGTCTTTAGGGCAGATTATTTGAGATTGTCTACACAAGCAATTATGTCATCTACAAGCTCTGTGTTTTTATTTCTTTACTTGTCACAGTGCCCTGGATAGCGCTCCCAGTACTATTTTTGACACCGAGTAGGGATTTTTAGTGAATTGTCACAAGAAACAGACATCTTTAATGCCCAACCATTACAACCCAGGGCTGATCAGACTCTCGGTCATCTGTTTCAGGTGAGTACAGCTAAGGATAAAGAAGACAGAGAAATTTGCAGGTTCACAGGAGACCAGAGGTCAGTGCCACAGACTGGGCAAAGACAAAAACCACTTCAGCTGTCCTGTTTTTATTAGCCAGTGAGGAGCCCAGGGGGAGGGGAAGCATATTTTTGCTGAAACAAGGAATGCAGTAAGAACAAGGTAGGAGAACAGAGCAAGTTTGGCATCACAAAGGAAACAAGTTAAGATCCTTTCCTGCACCTTGGTACTTGCTTTCTTTGTAGCATTCTCAGCAAATGTTATATTGCCTCAGCATCCTACCCAGCCAGGAGCCTGCAACCTTCTTAAAAACTTCCCTGTTCCTGAAGAAACTCAACATCTGCCTAGTGACTGTGGCCTCCACCAATCTATCACATAGCCTGGTCCCCAACACATCACCATATATTACTGTCTTGGGTCAGTGAATGAAGATTAGGACAATTAATTATTTTGAGCATTAATTCCTGGCGCAAATCCTCTTAAAACTGGTATGATTGAAAGAGCAATCCACATTATGAACACTAGGAGTTTTTATGTCTGCACTGCTCAGAGTGACATGAATATACTGAAACTAAACTTGACCAATAATATAAAGTCTCCCTCCCAGCCCAGAGCTTTGTGTTTACCCTAAGAAAAAACAGAAGCAACAGCAAAGGGTATTTAAATAGTTATTTAGCTCTCGCAGGTGACTGAACCAATCCAAATAAACTGTTACACTTTGTGTGGCCTTATGAAAATCAATCAAAGAGAACAATAAAATAAATTTAGTACAGCAAGAAAAATGAATAGCGTATTTATCGCTTTTCTTTCACATCTCGAATGAATAATGTAGTATGGGAACTCTGACTAAATTACAGTGTGAACATTTAGCCTAAATTGTGCCCTACTGCTCACAGATTGCACTTTACTAATCAGGTAATTGTGATTGTGTCTTCTTGTAAAATAGGCACCAAAAAAGAGTCATGCCAGTGTGTGGGGCTAGGGACAAATTCTTTTTCCCTGAAGGGCACTGTTGTGTCTCCTCTACACTCTATGCAAGTGTCAAATACCACTGCCCGACTGCGCCTGCCCCACTTTTAACACACAGACCAGTGAGTAAGAGGAGAAATCACTGCCTTGCTCCTTTTCTCCTGTAAAACTACCTCCTGTTTCTTGCTGGACTTTCACATTCTACCTTCTTTCTTTATTTTTCTAAAGTGAGTCCCAGAGGAGCTAAGAAAAGGACTTTAACTTCAGTAAATACGGTTTAACTTGCCCGCTCACAGGCCATCCCCAGTTCTCCCACATTCAGCCCACCTCTGCAGCAAACTCCAGAGCCCAGCTTCTATCAGCTCTGCTAGAATGTGTGTGCACAAGCGCGCACATGCGTGCGTGCGTGTGTGTGTGTGTGTGTGTGTGTGTGTGTGTGTGTGTTTTCCCATGCATGTGAGTTTGGAGAAACAAGGATGAACTGCCCTTTGTTATTGTTCTGTACAGGTGATGTTTTTTTTAGTCACATATGTTTTCAATCATCTGTCCGAACACCGTAAAATGTTTGAACTGCAGACCTTCTAGTTCTGCATCTAGCCCTGAATCCCATCTCTACTTCCCTCCTGTTTAATTAATGCCTTTTCTCCTATTTCTACTTGAGAAGGTGGTGACATGGATCACCTTATGTGATGCTGAATAAAAATATAAATTTATATAAAATATAAATTTTCCAAATGGTATTATGCTATATGTATAATTTTTTTTACTCCAAGTACTATGTTTTGGAGTCTGCCTTGCTCTGTTTCTTTCTACCTCTTTCCTCCTTGATCTATGATCCTCCTTGATCTTTCTGCTCCAATACACAATTTCTGCAATACACCTAATGTTTTTGAAACTCCTTACACCTACCTTTACCGCCACTGCTCTCTTGCTTGTCAGAATTTAAGTACCTTTGTACTTAAATTGTATACTTGCTTGTACAAGCAAGATTCATCTCAAATCCCACCTCCTATAAAGAATTTGCTCAGAAAAAGAAAACTCCCATTTTCAAATTCCTACCACAAATAATTTTTATGTATGTAATTCAGTGATTATCCCAACTCTGCCTTGTGAAAATTGCATGATTTATACCAAATTACTGTTCCATCTTCATATTTTGTTATTTAACTTTGTGTATCTCTCAGTCAATTTTCCACAGCTAGATTTTAAATGTTTTAAGGGATGACACCATAACAACCAGCAATATCGCTTTCCACAATTTGTTGAATATTTGTACAATTGTGAATTTAATTTGATATATGAGATTTAATAATGTCAGACATTATGCCAAATAAAAGTATAAATGTTTTTAAAGGAGTACTAGGCTATTGTTTTAATTTGTTGAGAAACTGAAGAATCTGCAAACCCTAAAACTTTCAATTCTACTTCTAGATCTTCACCTTAAAGAAACATGTGTAGCCACCACAATGACCAAGGTAACAATTTATCAGTGCTTCTCCTGGTGAAAAATTAGGAACAATCTGAAACAGTTGCTTTCAAGTTATCCAGTGGGTTGGCCTCTAGGGAACATTTGAAAGTGTTTGGGTACATCACGATTAGTGTTGTTGATATCTACCTGGTGTGTAAAATTCAGAAATGAAGCTAAACATCCTACCATGCCCAGGACAGTGCCCCAAAACAAATAATAATCTGCTCAAAATGCCAGTAGTGCTGGGATTTAGGGAGGCTGATCTAAATATTCATAAGCAGACAAACAAGTAATTGTACTATATCCACCTAAAAATAGCATTACTATGAATAAACCAATATATACCAAAATAGTGAGACAGGAATGTAATGAAATAATAGATGAAATATATGTATATATTATATATGTGAAAGTATGTTATATATGGAAAACGAATGGGGAAGATCTATTTTGTATTAGTAATTTTAACATATTTCAAGGATAGGGTAGAAAATAATGGACTTAGGGAAAATAACATGATAGATGTCAACCTTTCACATGTTTTTATATTTACAAAGCCAATCAATATTCCCTAAAGCCTAAACAAATCTAGTCCAACTTGTGCCTAGTGTTAGCAAGATGTTGTTACAAAAAATACAAATTGAGCTCTTGAAGTGTAATTGTATGTGTAAAACTCTGGAAGAATGTCAAAGGTAGAAGTTCACACAAAGAGCCAGTACCTCACTCATCCTCTTCATCCATCTGCGACCATTGCAAGTGAGGCTAGAAATCAGTGGTCAGATTGGTAATCAGGTGCTCAGCCATGACCGCTGATCTCCTTCCAGTTTGTCTGCATTTCTACCCACAATATCTGTTTTAAGACCAACCTAACAACTATGACCAAACACCGAGGTTATACGCAGGCCCATTCCTCTTCCTCTCTGAGGTGGAGGAACTCCCTGCGCATACACGCACACTCTCTGTTGGGTCAACCCATTCATTGTCCAGTGGACAGCACTTTCGTCGAGACACTTTCCCTTTGTTCTGGTCATTTACAGCTCCATGGGCTGCACTGGGCCTGATAGTCCAACTGCAATATCTCACCAAATCTCTTTTCCCAGAAATGGTATCTTTCCCCATAACCAACTGCCTACAGTTAGACATGTAAGCATAGGCAGATTCCCCCCAAAACGATTTATCCAAAGATTCTCTCAGCAGCAATTTATTAAGCCTTCTGTCTCTGGTCCTCAGACTTTGGTGCAGGGCCATCTACTGTCCCACTACTGCAGCAGCATCTCCTCTAAACTCTTCTCCAATCTCTGCACTACTTCTGTTAAAGAGCTCCTACCCGGTCTTACTTCTCCGTGGACCCCATAAGTCTGATCTCATCACATTCATCCAAGGCCGGGACCTCCATCATTACATCTCACGCACTGCAGTACCCTCAAGAAATTTAAAGCCAAAGACTCTTCAGAGCAGTTTGAAATCACACACTATACGCTAAATGATGATCTTAAATCCTACCAATGGTTTTGGGGAAATGTGTACTCAGTGTGTTTTTGCTTTCTGTAATATATATTTTAGAAAGTGAAACTTGACAACATTTTCTTGACTGGCGGAAACTAGAATGAAATGCCTTGCAGGAGGTATGGATTTTCAAAGGTCAAGATGCTTTGCTGTCAGGATACTCGCTTTGCCATTTCACTTCTCTAAAGGAGCTCTGCGTTTTCCAGGGAGAGGCAACAGCATTTCATTTTAAGCAGCAGATCCACATTTTCTTCCTATAGATCCCACTGACCTGTGTCTTAATTTTCCTCAGTTAAACAGTAATCAGAGAGCCACATGCTTGTCTCCCAGAGCTAATGAATCACTGAGCCTGACTTACCAACTTGGAGTTTCTGATTTTCATGCATTGCTTTTATTTTTTGCATGAGAAAAACTGAAAGCTAGGGATGCTCAGTGATGCTCTAACACTGAGTGGGGAGAATGATGGTACTATGCACTGTTACCCAAAGGGGCTGCCTAACTTCCAAGCAAAACAAACACAACAGACCCCATCTAGTCTGGTTACACTGACAACATCGTGAACATTCAACTGATCCGCAAGACACTTAGGTTTGCAAATGTGCCGCTTGCAGTTCAAGACCAGTGTGCCTTTGTTAACCTTATCAGTTTAACTTTCTGTTCCTCGGTGTGTACTGTCTCTCACTTACCTCAAATTCATTAGAACGACTGATATTTGGTCATTACTTACCCATTAGAGTATATGTGATGCAAATGCATTTTCCAGTTCACTGAGGGTACTGAAAGCTTGAGCTGCTTAATGAAAGTGCGTTTTATCATGGTTTGTGGTTTGACTAGTTCTTGCACCAGGACAAGATAAAGCGGGAAAGAAGAGCGACCCTTTGCTAGGATAACCGTGGAATCTAACGTAACATAAGACATTGCGAAATGGGACAATTTGTGCAAACATGAGGTTCAACATGGAGAGAAATAATAACTTCTGGGGAGCTGTGACAAATCCTATCAGTGGGGTCACCCACAAGGCAGACAGAACGTTAGAATTACAAATCCACATTGTGTCTTAATAACAATCCAGACAGAAAGATAAGAAGTGCAGAAAGATTTTATTTGGTTAAAATGTTGATTCTTCCCAAATTACCCCCAAAACTCACAGAGGTACTAATCTAAATGCTAGGATTTTAGAATTGACATCATGGGATGGAGTATGATAATTTGATACATATATACAATGTGTAATGTTCAAGTCAAAGTAATTAACATGTCCGTATCCTCAAATCTGTACCACTTCTATGTGATGGGACATTTCAGACTGTTCTAGATGTTTTGAAATATAAGTCATTGGGAACAATAGTCAAACTATAGTTACCATCTTATACTAAGAAACACTAGGATCAGTTTTTCTACCTAAATGTATTTTGGTGACTGTTTTAAAAATATAACTGAGATGGGCTGTTTCTAAAGTTCATTTGGAAGAAAACATGGTGATGAGTCATCAAGAATTTTTAGTGAGAAGAAAATGCAATGATGGACTAGTTTATCATATATTAAAATGTGGCCTAAAGTTATAGTAATTAAAATTTTGATTCCAGAATTAGGAAAAAATAACCAGAGTATCATTAGAAACAGATTCACTTACTACAGAGGAATTAAGTCTCTGATGAAGTTAAATTTTAACAGAAGAATATCTGTTTAAAAACTCAGTGCATTATACAAATTATTTCTTCATTTAGGACAATTTGAACACAAAAAGGATGCTAGAATAGTCAAAACTGGGATCCTCTTATGCAACTCCAGATATATCCTTACATGGTTATGGGTAGAGTTGTCTTTTCATAATTATTCATAGCTCTTCATTTGAATCTTGGGGGTGTTCTAGTTTGGGCACCAATTTCTATAATCACCTTAGTTACAGAGTTTGATCACTAGGCAAGCATTTAAGAACCAAACTCCAGGCTCTGGGAGACAGTATGACAACAATGAGTCATGGTCCAAATGCTCACATTGGATCAGAAGTTAGTATTTATGTTAAATCTCTGCAGGGAGTTGCAGACAGCAATCATGGCAGACATGTAGTTTTCACGACATGAATACAAGTATGAAGAGCATCAAATTACCTTGCTATTGAGCACCAAAGTGCTGGCAAGGAGGAGCCCCCTTCTCAGTCTGGAGTGGTCAGAGGTGAAGACCAAGCGTGGTATTGTACAGAGTCCAAGAAGAGACAAGACTTACCACAGTTTTCTCTTAAATACTTACATTTATTTCATAAACAGCACAAGGTTTTGATAAAATGTTTGAAACAGATTGACTATTATTTTTAGCAACATAAAAAACCAAGCAGCCATAAAATGATTCTTAGAAGAAAAAAAAACCTCTCAAAGTCAAATCGGATAAAGTTTTTGAAAGTGTTGTAGAAGACTGCTGAGCACTCTGATAGTGTCCGTGATCATTTTGCTATCCCCCAAATTACATAAGACATCACGGCCAGACAGTTTACATGCATTATCTCACTTAATGACAGCCACCACTCAAGGAGTTTCATTAGCTCCAGCTAACAGAGGAGGCAGAGGCTCCCAGGAAAGACGCCTTGCACCATTACTAAATGTCAGAGTGAGAATTTATATTTGTGTAACTCTGGGGCTTTTTGGCTTATTGACAACAGAATTGCTCTGGGTAAGCACATCAAGATCTTGGAGGCACAGAATAGGTCTAATAGATATTCTTGGGTAAAACCGTTGCATGAAATTTACTCAATTATTCTTTTATTTTATTCTTTTGTACATATCATTAAATTATGATTATCTGTTTACTCATTACAGAGAACTGTAGTATTCTTACAGTCATCTTTTTATTTTAATTTGTATGGGTGTATGTCTGCAATGCATCACAGTTATATTCCTTATGGGGAGCTGACGCACATGGACGTCTTTATCCTTTTCATCCTTCTCCCTCCAACTCCTGGTTCTTTTGCCTTCTGCAAAAGATACAGCTCCCTGCTTCCTATTATCTCCCTTTTATTCTAATCTTTATTTATATTTTGGGATTTTCATGCAAAACAACTTTGTGATATTTAAATTGTGTGTCTAATTTATCTCACTTAACATTATGGTCTCAAGGTGGATGCATTTTCTTACAAATAACTCAAGTTTATCTTTCTTTATGACAGACTGATGCTATGCTGTATGTAAATGCCACGTTTTCTTTATCCACTCATGGACCTATAGGCCACTTTTAAGACTCAGCTGTTATGAGTGGCAAATTCTCCTCCTCTTCAAAGTGTTAAATTGCTGCAACCACTGTGGAAATCAGTGGGGAGAGTTCTCAAAAAACTAGGATTGGAGGTCCCATTCAATCCAGCTATTTCCCTCTGGCTATGTTCCCAGGAGAACTGAAAATATCATACCACAGTGATATATGTGGACCCATGTTTATACCTGTATAATTTGTAATAGGTAAGTTTTGGAAACAACCCAAATGCCCATAAACCACAAAATGGATTTAAAAAATTATGATTTTTTTTACACAATGGAATACTACTCAGCTATAAAGAAGGATAAACTTGAGACTTTTATAGGTAAATGGATGCAATTTGAAACCATATTCATAAGTGAAATTAATCAAACTTACATGTAAATATTGTATTGTCTCTCTAGTATAAAAACCTGAAAGAGTAAATAAGATCCAAAATATACAATAGTTACTATAAAAGGGAATGGGAAAGTAATTGCTCAAAAGGAAAGAACATCTGGGTTAGAGGAAAGGAGAAAAGAAAGAAGAGAGAAGATTTTATGTCTGTACATATATGCACATATATATGTATATACATACAAGATACTACTAATCTCTGTTAGTTCATCAAAAAGTACAGTTTGTGCTTTTGTTGTTTGATTGATCATTTCTTTCCTGCATATATCTTGTAATCTGAACAACAACTTTGAAGATAACAATAGACAATATATTAATCAGTATTAATCTCCTATTATTTTGTTTTGAAATTCCTGATCTTCATTTTATTATGTTTGCTTTTAACATTTAAAGTGTTAAAGATATTATACCACATTGATACATGCCCATCCTCATTTATAAAATCACTGTTGACTACTTTTTTTTTTCTCATTTACCCTACAAACTCTCAACAAATCCTGTCAATTCTTCCTTCAAAATATAATCAGCATCACTGCTGATTATGGCCCCCTTGCCCTCTTGTCTTGATGGTTTCTACCACCTCAAAATAGGACCCCTTGAAGCAAGGAGTCCCACCTTGCTTCACCCCCACCGTCTATTCACTGCACATTGGCCAGAGGGACTCCATAACATCTGCATTGACCGGGGTCCGTTGTGCTCAGGTCCTTACAATGCCTCTCATTTCACCCTGAGCAGAAGTCCTGACCATTACATACCAGCTTTCCAGGACTCAGCTGTCTGCCAGCTCTTACTACCCTCCACTACTTTCCACGTCACTCACTTGACATCAGACGCATGAGCCTCTTGCTATCCCTCACAAAAAAAAATGTAAGTAATCACCACCTCAGTCTTTAGACTTGCTATTCTCCTGCCTGGAATGTGAAATCCTTTACTTCCTTATCACACAGACAAATCCTCCCCACTTCTCTGTGGCCAAATCCTGCACTTCCTTTGGGTCTTCACCTGACTTCCTTTGGGTGCTAACTTACCAACCCCTTCCTTTCACAATCGCTTCAAAAACCTCAGATTTCCAAGGTCGGACAACAGTTTCAGAAAGAGAGGAAAGCGGTGATGTTACCTATTCCACAAAATCTGTGTCATTTATTCCGCATGGGGAAAGGGACAGACTGATGTGCGCCAAAAGCACCTCAGGGTCCCAGGCACGTGGCTTCCAGATCACCCAGTCTTGGCTGCTCTATTCTGAGTAGGAAAAGGAACAAGCAAGAAAGGTCTGCAGTCCTCTTCTTCCTTTGCTATAACCCCAGAAAGCCTCCATGCCTAATCCTAATGTGTCCTAAATGTCATTATTCTCTTACTGCTTTCTCACTGTCAATAAGATCTATGTGTGTTTGCATAACGTATTATTTCTTTACAGCAGTAAGTGCTCGGTAATTCCAGGTTTGACTTTCTCTCTTTCAGAATCTGAGTCCAGGATAATAAATAGGCTTTACCCCTTTTGTTCAGTCAAATGTACTTTTAACAGAAGGAGGCCCTTATTACTCAGGATGTGATCGTTACTGGGATGTTATGAGGCAAATGTGCAAGTCTTGGAAATTACCGGATATGCATGTTTATTGCTTCTTCCTCCCCAGTCTTTCCACTCACTCAGATTTCAGATCAATGTTCCTTGTTGGCACTAGAAATTTGCCAAGGACTTTCTTCCAAAGCTTTACGATACCTCATTTTCTCCTGCTGAAATACTTACCAAGCTGCATGAGGCTGTTCTCCATACACCAGTTTTCATTTACAGACAGAAAGCTATTACCTCGTTACTTCAGCCACAGACAAAATGTTCACTGTGTTCTTATTCAAAGCACTCACCTAAAGTTATTTCAGTGCAGAATTTTTGGCTTCCTTAGTGTCTTAACCTGTCCAGGCTGCTATAACAAAATGCCACAGAGCGGGTAATGTGCTGAGAAGAGAAATTTGTTTTCTCGCAGTACTGGAGGTTGGTAAGTCCAAGATCAAGGTGATGGCATAGTCTCACAGTGATAACCTCACATGGTAGCAGACAGAATGGGCCAAACGCTTTGAGAAGTCCCTTTTATAAAGGTCTTAGCCCCATTCAGGAAAGTTCCACTCTTAAGACTTAGAAGCCACCAAGGCCCCACCTCTCAGTATTATCACATTAGGGGTTTCAACACATGATTATTTGGGAACATTCCGATTATAGCAATTATGCACCTAGATTTCATTTGTGCACCTTCTTCATATTGAGCCTCAAGATGACATAGGGCGAAAGAAACCAGAATGTGCAGGGTAGGAAACATCTATAGATCATTTTCCACATTCATGATCTCTGCTCCATTTATTACCTTGTTTCTGTCTCGCCTAGTCTTAGGGAATCTAACAAAACTAAGGCAGGTAAAAAAAGGCTCAGAGTTCAAGGAATCAAATGGTCTAAGGCATGGGCTCTGTGCAAAGTTGTACAGAGAGGGGCCGTGCTCCATTGTGCAGGATGGAGTCTGCTGCCTCCACTTACCTTCCAGGAGAGACATGGGCATTCTACCCAGACCTGTGCACTGGGGCCAGGAGAGGCACTGAGGAACCCAGCCCTGGACTACGCTGGAGACAGCAGTGGTAGGCTCCCCAAGAGATGCATCTGGGTATAAGACTTTCCTTCTCCCCTCAAAACTGAAATGACATTACGATCCTTCCTATCCCTACTGTCACTGACAAGAAATCAGAATGAGCACAGGAGAAATGAGCTCAAAACTAGACCAACAATTTACATGTCATTTATAAACCTAGTACAATTCTAAAAGTAAACTGTATGTTCTATCTAGCTTCCCAGTTTTTCCCGTCCCTTTTATGAGTTCTGCTTAGAAGCTCCTCTATAATATAAGAAAAGATTTCCAAAACCTGTGAGTCTTCTAGAACCATCTTTGCACGAATGTGGAATAGAACTATCAGAACCAGGTTCATTTTTCTTTATGCCATGTGATATTCACAAGCTGATTTTTGAAGTGCATCCAAGTTTAGAGCCTTTGACTTTCTGGAGCAAGAATAAATATATAGCTCATATGAAAACTGCCAACAGTTTACCAATTAATGTTTATTGCCAATGCACCAAATATATAGTTGTGTCTAAGACCTTCCATATTCCTGATACTATCTGAATATTGGGAATTAATCTTTCATAGCTTGTGTAATATATGATATCTACTCTATTTTATAACAAATATTGTATAAATGAATGCATCAGTAAGTTAAAAGCCCACAAAAACTTTTTAAATGGCTTTTTAAAAGAGGATATTAAGTGAAATGACCTGCACCTTATATTCTAATAAAATAGGCATCTATCATTTTTACACCAAAAATATTAAATTCTTAAAAATGAAATGTTTTTCTTTAAAAGATAATCACCTACAATCATCAGACGTGATGAAAAACATGTCTACTTTCTACCAAATGACCACTCTTCTAAAATATTTGGGGAACATTTTAATATCATGAGTATGACTCTGGTAAAAAATGTTTTTTTCCCATGTAAATACAAACTAATTTACAGTTGATGAGGCGATAAAGAAAATTAGAGTTATCGCGCTTGAGTTTTGACGCAGTATGACCCCGAGGACAGCTTAGGGATTTTGTCCTCTGAGATTCCCAAGAACAAAAGCCACACTTTCTAGCATGCTGACTAGACCTGGAGGAAGACCACTATCCATCAGACTGGTTTAAGTTCATTAGTCTTCCTCTCACCACCAATCTCCAAGTCATCTATCAACTGATACTTTTCCTCATTGTCCTATTTTAATTAAGGGTCCCTTTCATTCTCATCCCACTCTCATAATTTCTTTTAAAATGCTTCCACTTGAAAATCAATATCTACAGCCTTGATCCTTTTTAGAGTCACCATAAGTGTTGGTTGTCTTCTGCACTTTCCTAGACCTTTCCTTCAGCATTTTCTTTATTCTTCCTGTACACTTCTCATCACTACTTCCACCCAACCTCAGTTCCAAAGCACCTATTTCACCATATTCCCCATGCTGGGTAGTGATGCTACTGTATACTTCTTAACAAGAAACCTGGGAATCATTTTTAAATCTCTTCATTAGCTGAGTTTCCTTTAATCCATTGGTCACCATGTCCTGACCCCATATCATTCAAACCCTGCCTAGATCTTCATTCTTTTTCTTTTTTCTTTTTTTAATTTTAAAGAAAAAAACCCAGAAAAATCAAGAACAAATCAAAAAATAACAACAAAAGCAAACTGACAACAACAACAATAGCAGTATAGGTTTTCAAAACAAAATGATAGGTATTTAACAATAGTTGTAATATTGCATATTGTTATCTTCAAAATAGTTGCTCGGGTTACCAGATACAGGAATAGAACAAAACATTGGATAACAAAAATGAAACAGAAGGAAATCTCCCACAGTTGCTATAATGCATATTGTTATCCTCCAAATAAATGTTCAGACTACCAGCTTTAAGCCTGCAAAGTCAATCAAATAATACAAGCATAAATGTTTGTTTGTTTGTTTTTTACTCCAGTTGCCATCATCTTAGCCTGATTTCCTCTGAATCAGCCCATTGCTTTTGGGAGGGGGGAGGGGTTGCTCTTCTTGTCTCCCAGCCTGTGCACCAGCTGGCTCACCGGAAGGCGTGGTTTCGCTTTTTGATTCTCTTCCTGTTCTTCAGAGCAGCTGCCTCTGGCTCACAGGAAGGGAAACTTTCTTCACTCTTTTTCATCTTACCCCATCAAATCTTGTTTGGGTTACTGCCATTGCCACCAAATTCCCCATTTATAGTTTTATTTTTATCTAATTTATCTCTAACACTGCCTTCAGAGTAATATTTCAAATATGCATACATGTGCATATGGCTTAGTTCCTTGTTTTAAAATGTGACACTTCTACAACTTGAAATGTAATTAATGCACCAGGTATAGTGATATATGCCTATAATTCCAGCTATTTGGAAGGCTGAGCAGAAGGGTTGTTTGAGCCTCCAAGTTCAAAGCCAGCAAGACTCTATCTCAATAATATGAAATAAAATAAAAAGATCAAACAATAAAAATTTAAAATAATAATCCATAATTAAACTCAGTTCCCCTCAAGTTAAAACCTAGGACCTCTGCATGGTCTTTTGCAAAACAAGTATGAAATTTCAGGAGCTGACTCTTGACCTCTAGTTATAAGTGTCAATTAAATTTACTCAAATATATACAGAACCATTAAATGGCAAATGTTGTTGTGTCCATGATAACAACATGGCAGGAGTAATAGCAAGCAGGGATCATGGCCTGAGGAGGTAATGAGATTTAGATTATCTCATGTGAAGAAAGGTTGGAGTAACATGCAGCCTATAGTGAAAAATGGTTGCCAAGGCATTAGAGTTGTTCTAAGACATCTGGGGAATGATCCAGAATGCAGAACCAGCAGCAGTCATGGAACTCTGGGGAGGCAGATTCACTTCCTATCGAGTAGAAAGACTAACAATCGAAAGAATGGTCTCTGGAGAAAGCAAGTTCCCATCACTACAAGTATTTAATCAATAACTGAATACACGTCACTTAATGTAGTCCACAGGGATTGAAGCAACAAATGCAGGGAGCAACAATGGAGTCTTACGAATCAGAGTACAAAGGGCTTAAATGCACTTACTGTGCAAATAGATATTTCTAGTAACTGATTACTTTGGGTAAATTCTACAAAACATAAATATTTATATCACCAGCTTAGGTTCATTTGTCATCTCCTCTCAAAAAAAAAAAAAAAACTTTTTATCCAGTGATGAGTAGATTCTAAAATTGAGGATATACCACATCCTCTGAAAAAATTCGCTGGCTCCAGAACTCACAATGGACTGGGAAAATTCTAGCCCGATGCCTTCAGGTGGCCGCTATCCCCGGGAATTACAGCTGCATCTCCTTTTGTTTCTTATAGAACTTCATTGAAAAACACAATGATCATTTTCCTCCTATAAAATTTGCTTGCAGTGTTTTTTTCCATTCATCAGAATGTTTTGAAAGTAATATGGGAAAAACAGTTTGAGAGGATCTTTATTTTGATCTTACATATCAGTTTACATAAGGTGAGAAAAATCAGAAACAAAGAAACGAGGTCATCTTTTGACCTTAACATACTGAAGGGTTGAGGTAAATCCATTTTTTTTAAAAAAAAGAGTTAGCTCAATTCCTACTATGTCTCAATAATAATTCCATTGTTAAAAGTTTTTTTTCAATGGACTAAGAGTAAGCCAGGCTTTATTGGCAACTTAAAGCCACATGATCAATAAATGAGAAAGCAAAATGAAACCCATATCTGCTGACCAAAAGTCATTCCCTTTTGTGTTACCGCTATCCTAAAATATCACACACACACACACACACTCACAAACATACCCCACAATCACTATAGATGGAATGCATTTGCCTCCAAAATCAATTCTATGCCCAGCCCCTTTGTCACTCGCTCCAGACTCTCTCTCTGCCTCACAGAGCCACACATGATTCAGACCTTAGAGATGGAAAGTCAGTATGTCATTCTCTACAATCTGGAGCCACTTTTACCCCCAGGGAACACATTAAACTTGAATCCAAATATAATCCTTGATGTTAGAGTTTGTATGTGCACTTCATCCTTTGACCTAAATTTGTTTACCAGTCCCCTGAGACCTGACACCAGATAGTCCCTCATCTCCACAAGAGCAGTGTTCTAACTTAGCCATTCAGTCATCAGTTTTCAGTGGGAGCACCAAGATACACCATGCTGTGACACACATCATTAAAGCTGGTGTATAACTGGGAGCCTCTGCTGCAGCCTGACTTTCCAGATCAGGAGAAACCATGGAGGGGAGGGGAAGGAAAAGACATGTCATGAAGGAGAAAGATTAAGAATCCCTGCTTTAAAAACAAGTCTCATCCTACACTAGTACACAAGGAGCAAAAAGAAAATATAACAATGAATCCCACTTCACCAAACATCAGTTTCTCCCAGACCTGATGTTCACAGCTGCTTACACAGCCTGCTTCTCAACATGGACCCCCGCACTTCCCATGGCTCCAGCATCCCACCCAACTGCCCAAAATGCTCACTGCAATGGACCTGCTCAGGAAGTGGCCCTCCCAGAAGTCTTCCTGATATTCCTCTTTCTGGGCTAACAATTTCCACTTCCTGTAGGAAGCCTCCCCTTAAGTTCACATCTATGATTCCCTCCTTGAAATCAAGCACTGTAAAACTGTTCTTAGGTTTACCTACCAATCATAGGAATCCATCAATGGACATAAGTAAAGAAGTAAACTGACTAGATGTATATTTTAGAAAAAGTAATCTTATAATAATTTTAGTGAGACAGATAAAGTTTAAAACAGGAGACAACAAGACTTTTCTGCTTTATAATCTAAAAAATGGGATCTAAATTAAGTCCACATATTATAATTGGTTAATGTGTCTTTTTAATCACCTTTATTCTACAGATTCTATCTCTTTGTGATTTTTTTTTTTTTTTGGTGGTACTGGAGATTGAATTTGCCAGGCAAGCACTTATACCACTGAGCTAAATTCCCAGCTGTATAGATTCTATCTCCATGTTATCTTTGCAATTTATTTGTTAAACACTTCACATTTTAAGATCTCAATTTGTTGATTGTATCTCCAGTATTTTGTAACACGTTCCTTTGCTTTCTTTTCTTTCTATAAGTTGTCTGTTGTATCTAGGGAGTTGGCTACATTCCAGTTGGGATACTTTTGGAAAGACTAATTCATCACTGATATTGTGGGGTCTCTTTTTCTTTTTTGATGGTAACAATCTCTAATAAATAAAGTCTACGTACTTTAACTGATTTAGAGTTACAAAATGATGTTACTTTAATTATGTTATCCCATCATCAACAGGTGAAATTTTTCAATAAAGACAAACTTTACTTCACCAAGTATTTAGCTTCTCAGTATTTAATATAAAAAGTAAGATAAATGATGGCTTCTTTCCCTACACTTACCAATTTCAATGTAATATGTTAGCTGTATAAATCTTCTCATGGTGACTAGTTTCTTTTAAATAACATTCTGAAATCATGAATGAAACCTATTTGCTATATTTCCATCCATTTTAGTTATTGTCCTGATCTATACTCTGACTGTCCTGTCTGTCCCATCTTTAAGTTGGCCCAAGTCCTTTTAAAACAATGCTGACAGTTCTTTGGAGAACTCTCGCTATCTGGTATGATTCATTGTGCATATCCCCCATCCTAGATCTCCAACCAGTCTTCTCTCTAAATAATCTTTACTGCTTATAAGAACAGTGCTGGCATCCTCTCCAATGATCTTTTCTAATTATCTTTTTATGTTTTAAATTGTTTAATTTATGCATGATAACTGTATACATTTGTGGAGTGCATTGTATTGACAGTTATGTTCAGTGTGTAATGATCAAGCCAAGGCAAGTAGCATTTCCATCTCCTTGAACTTTTATCATTTCTTTGTGCTGGAAAACTTTGAACTCCTTTGTTCTAGACTACAGTCACCCAGTACCTATTACCTCACTGTACTTGGCACAGTTATGTCAAAATATCCTGCTAGAAGGCAGTCAACCAATCAGGAGTCCACCCTAGTAATTCAGGAGATGCGGGATGATGGGTTTTAGCATCAAACTGGCCTGAGGTTGAATCCTAGATCTGCCACTTTAAAAATTGTGTGATTTGGGGCAAATTACTTAATATAAACCTTAGCAAGACCTCATCCATACAATGAGTAGTAACATACACTTGATAGGGTATTACTATAATGCATATAAAACCCAGGTCCCATTTCATGACAAGTACTCAATAAGTGAAAATATTAGTTATTTTATGTTTAATTACTTTTACTAAATTTCATATAGTTGCAGAAGGCAGAGTCCCAAACAGTCTAAAATACTAGCCTTAACCTACATGATTGTTGAGCTCTTCACGTGGTCAATCTGCATTGAAATATGTTACACAATTAAAATACATACTGAATTTCAAAACCTGTTTTTTAAAAAACTGCATTATATCATTAATAATTTTTATTTTTATTACATGTTGAAATGGTAACACTGGGGCATATTATTAAACTAACTAGAATCTCCCTTATTTCATTATACTCTTTCTAATGTAACTTCAAGAGCATTAAAGTTACATACATGGAGGTTTTTGTTTGCTTGTTTGTTTGTTTGTTTGTTTTTTGTACCAGGAATCAAACTCAGGACCTTGTATTTCCCAGGCAGGCACTAGTGCCACTGAGCTATATCCCCAGCCAACATAGGTGGGTTTTACTAGACTGTCTATCAAAGGTTGTTAAGAAAATAATGCATAAAAGAGTTAGGTGACTGATTACTCAAGGTTTGAGAAACAGGGAAGAGTAATTGACCACCTTTAATTTTTCTGCCTAAACCTAAACTTCTATGTACCTAAATCCTATAAACATAAAGCCACTTTTAATAATGATTCTTGTAGCAATGAAAGAGACAGATAAATCAGAGGAGGCTTTGTCCTGTTGGCAAAAAGAAAGGTCTAGATGGTGACTCAGGTGAGGGTAAGGATACCGCGTTCAGAATGCTGTTTTCTCCAAGAATAAAACTTTATGCACAGGATCAGCAGTCAGTTCAGAGAGACAATTGTGAGAGGCCATGGAGAAATTCATTAATAGCTTATCTAGTAGGCATCACAGTGAGACAGAGGAGGGCACCTGAATGACATTTTTCAGGCTCCAAAATATCACTCTTACCAGGCTGCTCTCATACCTAAAATCTCCATGATCAGATCACTAACTGCCCCCTAGGAGAGGGCAGAAATTTAACAACTGGATTAGAGAAAAGGCTGTGTGGGGACGCACACCAGGGAGCGGGAGAAATAAGAGAGGAGCCACTGAATGGAATACAGACCCAAGACACCCAGCTCTACAGGAACAGGGGTCTTCAGAAATCAAGTGCAAGGATCAGTGAGTGCTTCCATTGTGCCTTCCCATTTGGTGCTTAATCTCCCTTTGTTCAGTGTTACTAAGCTTCCCGTGAGCATTATTAAATACTTCATTTAAGAAATCAACAAAACGTAAAAAGAGAAATTAAATCTAACCAAAGACAAATTGAAAGTCAGAGAAGTAAGTCATGGGAACAGAACTTGATTGCAATTTTCCAAAGCAAACCAAAATAAAATTTTTTCTGATGGCAGGAACCTTAGAATTACCTCTAAATTACTTCATGTTACACATGAGAAATGGGGAGCAAAGGTGCCCCAACTACAAATGAGCTCATGGCAGAGCTAATGTGGTTTCCATGGTCTAGTCTTTTCTTCACTCTTTCCTTAATGAAAAATTAATGATCTCATTTATGAATGTTTGCTGAATATATTAAACTATGTGTACATTTACAGACTCTGTTCTCTTCCATATATAATATATATTTAATCTGCTGCCAAGTAGGAGACACTTAATATTTCCCATATCACAGATACTTTTCATACATTTACTTGTATATTCATGTATTAACAAAATATATATACACATATATATGGATATATATAGTTTGTAATGTTCATGTTGTGTATACTATCTGCAGTAACCCGGGTGCAGATATTACCTATACCATTACCACATTGTAACATCACAAAGCACACCACGTAAATTACCTCAATCATCACCACATTTCTCTGAGATATATGCTATCATGGTTGACCTCATTTAACAGAATACAAGACAGAGATAGAAAAGTATTAGACTTTTGTCCAGAGCCACATAGACAAGAGCGAAGCTTGGGTTTGAATCCATTTATCCATGTTCTTACCACTATTTTACTTTCTTGTCTTTTTCTTACTCCTGTCATATTCTTCCACTTTCCCTCATTCATTCCCATTCTCTCTCACAAGTTGATATGATGAAAAAAACAACATTGGAGGAATAAACAAGCTGAATGTCACCAGCATGACTTAGCCGGCATCATTTATTTAATACACATTTTGGCATCTGGTTTTCCTAGGAAATCAAGGGTGAGAGAGCTTTAGAGTCAGGCAGACTTAGATTGAAGTTCTGACTTCTTAACAGCTATGCAAACTGGAAATTTTTACTTACTTTTCTGAATATAAGTATCCTCCCTGGTAAATAGATCTCTCAGAAGATTTACAATCAGTAGTAAGGGAAATATTGCATATAAATTAATGAGGTATGTTAGTCTAGAGAAGTATCTCGCACACTTTATGTCAGTCATTGTCACTTCCAATTCTTCTTTATAAAGAAATCTTACTACCACTTGACTCCATTGATTCTAAGTTGAAATAGATGTAAGAGTTAAGCCACAGGCACTGAGAAGGAATGGATGGTTCCGCATAAATCTGTCACTTGTACCAATCTAAGAGGCACATGTGAATTATGAGCGAGTTTTCTTAAACCAGCTGTGTATGTGTGATGTCCAGTAGACAGAAATGCTTAACAATTAAGCTAGCTTTAAATATACAGCATGGGAGGAATCAAACTGAGCATCAGTTGTGATTATCCACTTGAAAAGCTCATTATGAAATGAATTGCAGAAGAATGGACTAAGACCATGTAGAAATGTGTTTTCCATTTCTACAGGAACTTTTTTTTTTCATTTTGAAAAAAAAGAATCAAAGAGATGTCTTATTGTATGAGAATGGCCAATTTTTTTGGGGGGGGAATCTGCTATTTCCTCCAAATGGAAAAAAAAATAACATTTACTGAGTGCCTACCTATTTAATGCCATGTGTTATTTCAAATCATTTACAAGGCAATTCTGTGTGATATATGTTATTGAATCAATTTTCTTGATGAAGAAAATGAGACTCAGTGGAATTTAACAATGTATTTAGGTTACATAATTACTGCATTATAAAGCTGGTATTTTAAAATGAAACTAATTTCAGAGCTCTTTGAACTGAGTTTTGAGGAGCTCATTTCCGTTAGATGTTATAACTGTAGATGCGATCCAAATCTTACTTCCTTCTCTACAAGTGTGCATAACAATCTTTAATAAACACACCCATCCACACTCACCTGAACATCGTGTCTTGCTCTCTAAGCCACGACTCCCGTAAGAGGAGTGTCGTTGTGTTCACTGATATAACCCCAACACCATACTCAGTGCTTTCACCTCATTGCATCTCCAATACATATTTGTTGAACAAAGAAATAAGTACTAAATTCATTGAATGAGTACAGTTTTCCACAGAATTCCTTTTGTGGATGGTGAAACTGGGGTAAAGGAATGTTTTGAGTGCAATTCTACAATTAGTAACAAAATGAAAATTAAAATCTCAGAGTCTCTAAATAAAAGTCTATTTCTCTTGGACCTCACACTCCTCAGAGTAACTTTGTATCCTTTCCATTTGCCTTCTGCAAAATAATTTTACTCTTGCTTTGAAAAAAGTAAGTCTTTTTCTGAGTTCAGTGAGCCAAGTCACTAGCAGGCAAAGGGCAGGTTCATCTTTAACTGCCATGCTCTCGAAATAGAAGTCAAATGTGTTGTGATTACCCGAGTAACAGTTGATCCATGTAACATGTGATAGAGGTAATAAGTGACAACCACTTCATCTCCAGCCAGAGGAGTTCATACCTTGGGACCCCAGTAATTAGAAGGCAATTTGCAATAAAAATCTAGACATTACTTTGCCTCTTATTTGATTTTTCTCAAAGAGGTGATACTATAGCAATTTGCTTCTCCTCCTTCACTTCTACAGCTAGGTCGTAAATGGGTCTCACTCTTCTAGATATCAGCTGGAGTGAAAAATCTTCTTCAGTCTTGCTGTAAGGCATTGCCAAGAGACTGTTCAGTAGCACCTGCTAGTCTTCAAAAAGATGTCGACATTAAAGGATGGCTAGGAAAAAGAGAAGCCCACAAAAGAAACTGTCAGAGCATCTAGAATGTGAGAAGCACTAAGGAAGCATGATCCTCTAGGTAAGGATGGAAAGCACTATTAGAAGAAGGAGATGATCAGTGCCATGAAAGTCACCAAGCTACGGGTTAAGTAACATATGGAGGGACAAACAACTGTTTGGAAAGTCTCTGGGAAGTCACACCAAGAAACCTTGGCTGGAAGAGAGCAGGTCCAGCCGGACTGAGTGTCTCGGTGTCCACAGAAAGCAGTATTTGCCTGGAATATGGACGACACTTAATAAATATTTGGTGAATAGATACGCAAATGAATAAATTAAAATGAAGTAAAATGTGTGATTTTAGAGGAAAACATCCCAATGATATTTAAAATTGCTCCTAGTAAGTACCAATGTTTTCTAAATTAAATCACCAGGTCTAAAATTAGCCCCACACATTTGGCTTCTCCCCCAAAAGCCCTGAAGCCAAAACAACTCATCTCTTAGGGAGGACATGTAATTTGTCCTCTGAAAAGATAAAGTCTCATTAGAAGCAACCCTAAATTTCTATGCTTAAAGTGACCTTCTAAGTTGCCACGGTGATGTCATTAGTGTTACAATTTTATGCAAGATTTGGCACGTAATTATGTGTTAAATGGTTCTGTTGGCTCATTCAATAAAGCAGAGTACATTAGGAGAATCCCATATGTATAGCTCAAGGCCACTGACACAAGCAAACCACATCCACTTTATACCATCCCTGCTCTGTGTCTCACTGTCCTCACAGCTGTCACCTCGAAGCCCAGCACTGAGAGCAAGAAGCCATAGCAGAGAGTTGCACTTGTAGAACGGCTATGCTGCAGCTGAAGCTTCTAGAGATGAGGGGTATCTATAAAGGATCCCACCTGTATTAATTCACAACCTTAGAGATTGTAGTGGTGTTTTTCTCCTTGACGGCCCATCAGAATTACACGGACAGCACTTTCAAAGTACCGACACCAGGGACCGACCCCCAGAGGTCCACCTCGGTCTGAGATGAGACCCTGCACCAGTGTTTTTGAAAAGTTCTCCCAAACAACCCTAGTCCACATTCAGAGGCATACCCTTACGTTCTTCTTGCTCAGGGCAGTATCATAACTTAGTCCTAATGAAGAATATTTCAGATTTTGTCATCTCAGTTTTGTCTCTGTTGCCACCATCCCCATAGGACAAAAAATCAATAGTCTCAGTGCACAGCTAAAAAGCAACTTAATTGTTCTTACAAAAAGCAAAAATCTAATCCATTTGTTTGTAAATTTAATAACAAGGGTTAAAAACAAGAAAACCAATGTTTAGCTTGTGCTATTACATGCCGTGATGTATTGTAGGTTCTTGTGTACATATTATCTCACTTAATCTTCCAAATAACCCCCAAACCCAAGTAGGATTGTTCCCATTTTTACAGTGGAGGAAACTAAAACTTAGAGACATTACGTTGGCTGGTCCAAAGTCACGCAGTTGGTAGGCAGTGACACCAGGAGGCAAACAAACAAATGGCTCCATCTGCCGTTCTTGTTCAGCTTCCTGTCATCAGATCCCACTGCCCTTTCCTAAAGTAAAACCTTATTGAGTGACAACTGAGCAGGCGATAGAAACTTTCTATTCGTGGCAATAAAAGGAGCAGAGGGAACGTGACAATAGGGAGAAGGAAGCAGAAGGACTGAGGAGTGCAAAGAAGAGAAGACATTTTAAGCTAAGGGACAGATCAGGAAGATGTTAACTGTGGCCAGTCATGATAAGCCACAGAGCGAGAGGCCAGTATCACACCAGTGGGCACATTTCGCTCTAGACACTTAGACTCGGGCAGCAAACGCCACCGCTGTGCTTCTGGGTGAGCAGATCTGTGTAAAGGCAGGACAAATGGCACCTTACTCTAACAGAAGTACCAAGAACAGGGAGCAGAGATGAGAAGCTGCTCATGTGGATAAGAGAAGGCTTTGCAGAAGAGATGACGTTTGAGACAGCTGTGACTCAGATTGACTCCTTCACCAGGCTGGGAAGGGAGGCAGAGGGCACAGCACGGGCTGAATCGATGAGGCGGAAACCAGTGAGATTGGAACATGAAAAAGGATCCTTTATAAATCTGACAGAGAAAGAAATTGTCACATTCTTCCTGATCCTTGTTTTCATTCAAGGTTGAAGTTATATCTTCAGGGCTTCTGGTTTTCAGACAATCCTAGTCTGTAGTCACACAGTACCGGTTCTGGCAGGTTTGCCCCATTAACTAGATCTTTTCATGGAGTAAGATTAAGGTTTTCTCTCCACTGCCCATGGTTCTGTGCAATCACTAGCATAAAACAGGTCTCTGCTTCACTCTGGGGTTTTAAATGGAAAAATATTATAAAAGTGTGGGAATTTTTGTCCTTGTATCACTTTCCTAATCACAATTCAAATGAAGTGATCCTTGACTTATAAAGTGAGCAAAATTGAGTTAATTGCTTACCAACTTCAGTGGGAGCTGCCTTTGAGCTGGAAAAGAGCCTCCAAACTAGCTTCCACTAACAGGCTGTGAATTCTGGGTGCTTCTTTGAAGTTTGGGAATTCTTTTGAACCTTCACAGAATCTTTAAACTGTTATCCTTAAAGCAACTTCTTTCTTTCATTTAAATGAACAATGAACCTAGCAGGTTTTAAATAACAGTTTGTCTTTATGAAAGAAAACTGAGATGGAGAAACTCCAAGTCCAATTATTGGAATAACCTAAGGAGTCATTAAGTCCTTTGCAATGTGCTTTAGACAGTTAATTAAAGTGAATGTATATTTCATCTCCCCATTTCTATATCACTTTAAAACAACAGAGCTAAGGTACAAACACTAAGATGATACACAACCTGAAAATTTCTTAAATATACTGAAATTGCTGCAACCTCTTTCACTTTAAATTATTTCAAAACATTTATAATTTCTGTGGTGTATCCATTAAATGCTGGCTAATAACCAGTAATAGGATAGCACTCAGGAATTTATTGCTTTACCTAGACTTAAATTGCACCAATTTTCTTTGTCTATTCTGTATCTCCAACACTTCAAAGGAATAATTGAAGCAACTGGAGAATTCCAACAAAGTCTGTAATAAAATACCCCCAAAAGTTTACATCAGTCACCTTATAATAAAGTAATTTGTCCAACTTAGATTAAAATCATTCTTATTTCCTGATGGTTAACTGGTTTTGATAATGAATTTAATCCCTATGTATTTGATATTTTAAAGATGTTTTAAAAGGAATATAAGTAGCTTTAAATACCCCAGGTCCAGGTAATTAAAGAGCTACCAGATTCACATTTTAAATCTTTCAGTGACTATCTCAAGTAATTATTCAGGTGGACATTTTCACTCATCTGTTATCCTAGGGAACCACTCAAGGGCATATAACTGCTCATAACTATGTGAATTACAGAACCTCTGCTAGGTCCCACCTGCTTTGCTCTTTATGTCTCTGATGTGGACTCAAGGATTGTAGAGGGAGAGTTATTCCAAGACCTTTTCCAAGAACATTCACAATAACTTACTATGTGCTTAAATTCATTATTCAACTAAATCGTGAAAACACTGGAGGACTCCAATGGTGACTTGTTTCAAAATCTCCACAGTACAGTGATAACTAAGCTCACAAGTGAATAAAAGGCTCTCTCAAGATCACCGACTTCTTAGTGATGAAATCAGGTCTATAACTAACTGCTTACCCTAAGTACATGCTCTGAGCCCCCACTACTCAGTGCTGTCTGAGAATCATCAGTGTTGGCTGGTTAGAAGTTCAGAATCTCAAACATCACCTCATTCCCACTGAATCAGAATGGACATTGTAAAACAGACACTGGGCAATCACTATGGGTGTTAATCTTTTAGGAGCACAGGGCTGGACCACATGCCTCTCTAGAATAAGAATGTGAGGTAAGCAAACATGGATTTGAAGCATAGCTCCACTTTTTCTAAATATAAACAAATGTCTGAAGCTCCTGAAAGCATCATTTGTAATACCTATTTTCCTGTTTAATACCTATTTTCTGATTGATATTAATACAGAGCTCCAAAACTCAAAGAAATAGATTTCAATGTGCTCCTCTCTTCTAGGTCTTTTTGCCATTCCTCCAGGACTTCTACCATAAGGAAAGGAGCCCCTGGACCTACATCCTTTAAGATGTTCATATGGACCAGTGGTCGGACTTCTTCCTCTTACAGACATGATGAGAAAAGGTAAATGCACTAGAATGGAAATTTTTAGATCTTGTAAGGATGCAGTAGGCAACTGAGTTTTATGTTTTAAAACGTAGGAATGGGCTCCACACCAGCAGGGCATGGTCGCAGAGACTTTGTCCTTCCCTGTCCTCCGACTTTTCATGCTCACTTACTTCATGGCTTTGCAAAGTCTGTTTCTTCTCGGAAAGGCCCTTCACATACACACACACATACAAACACCTGCTCTTCACAACTCTAGCTCTGCCTTCACATATCCATTCAGAACCCACACTGCTGCCCTGAGCCCATCAGTCTCTTTATCCAGAGAGACTTTGTATTACTCTCTGCTGGATTTCCAAAGCCTTGCTCTGTACCTGGCAACAGTGGATGCTCAGTGTGATAACTAACATGGTGAAAGTCACATTTCCGGGCACTGAGAAGACGGTAAGGAAAGACAGCAGAAATTGCGAGAAGGTCCAAAGAGAAGCAAGAATTTCATGGAGCCCTCAAACTCCTTGGAAGAGACTCAAAGGAGGGGTGAAATAGAGGAATTAAAAAAAAATAAGAGGGTAAAGGTTGTGTTAATGAAAGGCAAAATAACAGTTACGCAGCTCAGTTAAACATCCTCAGTCTGGGTTTAGGGAGTGAAGGTGTTCATCAAATTCTATAACCTTGTCAAATATTTTGTTTCTCTCCATTTTCTTTCTTCTTCCACACATCTCTCTTTCTTGTTGATCTTATGCTGGGACTTGGTTTAGGTGAAGCTAAATTTTAAATATAAGTGCCTTTAACAGCATATCGCAAGTTAAGCAGTACACACATTGAGTAGAACCTGACAGAAATCAGGATTGATAAATGGTGCTGGGCAAAAGGAAAAGGACCTGAGAGACTTCAGTATCTTTTTGAGCACTTTTATTCCTCAGAAAACCTGAAATGACCTATGCATTCAAACCCTTTGAAAATTTCCAAGAGCAAAGTTGATCTTCACAATAATGATCTATTACAGTAAAAATCTGGAAGCTACTTTAATATTCACAGTGAAAATTTGTTAAGATATAATAGACTCTAATATGTGCCTTAGCACCCTCACATGCTTTACAGAATATTGACTAAAAGACAGCAAATTAAAAAACTACATACCAAGTATGAATCCGAGGTCACTAAAAAAATACATAGGCAACAGTCTGAAAGGAAAATTGGTTTTCATTTCCCTATTTTCTAAATGCCATGTCATATGTTATGTTACCTTAATTATGAAAAACAATTATGTAATGTTTAAGGAAATTATAGCCTAGAAAGGCACTAGATTTGAACAAAGCCTCAATGTTTATCATGACACCAAATATAATCTGGAAGGTTGCTTCCTTTGTTCATATCTTGGCTTTTACCTGCTTTTCCTAAGTGCTTGAGTTGTTTTTCACATTGAGTTATCTTTCAGTATGACCTTTACCACTTTAAAATTTCATGTTATTTGAAAATTCTACATTTTATATTCAATTTTCTCATTTTCTTAAAAAAAAAAAGAAAGGGGAAAAAAAAGGACATTATCAGTGAAGGTCCAAAGACAAGGGACAAATTCAAATTCATGGAGCCCTCAAAGTCCTTAGAAATCTAGTCCTGCCATTCAGGGATCAGATCCACGTCCCACAGTTTCATTGCCCCCCAGGGATATCGCGACTGTCAAGAGTCAGCCCTCCTGAAAAGCTGGAGGCTTTCTCAGGCAGGCGAATGACAATCTAGGGTTTTCACTTTTTATTTGCTCTTTTCAAATAACTTCCTACAGTCTTGTATCCTTTTACAAAAGAATTAACATTTAAGAATCAATTACTGTGTACTATATGTGCTATATAAAATATCAATTTATATGATAGAAATTATTGTATCCACTTTATAGATGAGAAAGTAGAGGCTCTCTGACTTTAAATAACTTCAGAAAGTACAATAACTAACCAGTGATGGAATCAGGATCAGAATACAAACTTGTGCTTCCTCGGTGCAGCCCACAGCCTATACAAGCTCTTTTCAAAAATAGGATATTTGGAGCAGCAGGGAACAGCCAACCCTACAGGGAAAACCGTTAACATATACCTGAAAATTACACATTAAACCTAGTGAATATATGATTGATGTATCTGCAATATTTGTGCAGTTTAAAGGAACCAAAAATTAGCTTTGTGTACTGCATCAATACGATTCTGTGACACTTAAATTACGGTTTTAATCTTTCTATTTTCAAAGATGTTTTCAGTAACTATGGGATTTAAAATAATTACAGTGTTGACCAAAAATAAATCACAGTCAACAATTTTGTTTATGACACAAAGGTAGCAAAGCTTATGAAATCAGTCTGTATAGTTTTGGCCTGTACAGTTAACAGAAGCAAAAGAAAACCCGTCAACAAACACAAGCACTAGAATCTCACACTAAGCCAGTACCCCTCGTTTAGTGTCATTTCATTTAACGTCTATGCCCCTTTCTTCACCAATCTTCATCTTTCTGTCCTAGTTCACAAACTCTTGAGCAAAAAGACTCAGTTTTCAAATTGGCTTTGAAAACAAACTGTTGTTCTGTTCAAGACGGCAGTCATCATGGTTATAATAAAGATGAAGGTGGCCGATAATGAATCAAGATAATTAAGGTCTTCAGGTTGATTACTTAGAAATAAATTAGACTGTCT
Organism: Hydrochoerus hydrochaeris; assembly: GCA_004027455.1. Classification (NCBI taxonomy): domain Eukaryota; kingdom Metazoa; phylum Chordata; class Mammalia; order Rodentia; family Hydrochaeridae; genus Hydrochoerus; species Hydrochoerus hydrochaeris. The sequence continues at coordinate 361,245 of PVLA01000765.1, forward strand.
GGCAACATTGCCCCAAATTGCTGATAGTTGCTCACCATCCATTTCTCCTCCTATAAACCTGAGCTCTGTGCATACCCAATTTCTCTAGCTGGGTTCCTGCTCTCATCCCAGCAGCCAGGCAACCAAAACTCCTCACTCCACTCACACTGCTCCTTCCTGACCCCTGAGCCAAGCTGTCAGGATACTGGGTTTCCCCGGAATTCCTGAAACAGGAGAGTCCCAAGAAACCAACCTATGGGCAGTCACAGCAACTAAGAGGAAGAAAACAGTCACTGAAAATTTTGAACCAAGTGTTCTATTCCTCAGAGGAAGCTGAAGCCAACTCTGCGTTCTTGTTCATCATTTTAATTGTAAGCCAGCCCTTTGTCTGGTCATCTGCTATGTGAAAAACGGTCATTTGTATCCTCATCCTCTATTCCCCAAGACCGATAACATGAAAGAATATTGTTTTCTTCTCTAAACAAACTTCCTTGTAAAGTGAGCTTACTTTAATGCCTAAATTGCAGGTGCAAAGTAAAACAACAGCAATAATTCCTTGTTTAGATCAGAAAAAGATTAGTTGTTGAGCCAAGAACATTGCAAACTGTTTATCAAATATTCTTGGTTCATTAAATATTGAACTACTCCAAAGGAATATTCATCGCATGTATCAACATACGAAGAATGATATCATGAGCATCTGTGTGCTCATCATTAAAAATGAAACCGTTAGAATTGTTGAAGCCCTGGGAAATATATCTCTAATAGCACCCTAATCCCTACCCTACCCCACACTGCATTGCAAAAGGATATCCTGAATTCTGTGTTTACCTCTTGCTTTTCTTTACGACTTTATGACGTTTGAGTCTTAAGCAATACATTTACTTCTGAGTTTTTACAGTTTTATATAAATGAAATCAAGCCATGTGCATTGTCTTTCAACCTATTTTTGTCACCAAATACAGCATCACTATGATTTATCAATGCCGATGTCAGTAAGTATAGTTCATTCTCTGCTGTGTAGTATCCCACTGCATGAATAAATATATCACGATTATTCATCCTGTTAATGGATATTTGCATTATATTTGCTTCTTTCATCACTGTCAGAAATATTGCTGTAATATTTGTTCATGTTTCCTTGGACATATATACAAGCACTTCTTAGCGTTATAACATGGGAATGGTTGGCTCAAAAGTTAATGCACTTTAAACTTTTCCAAATAATTCAGCTGCTTTTCAAAGCAGCCACAAATGTGATTCCCATTGCTCTGCAGATTTGTATACTGGGTACAAGCTTTTTTTCCTCAATCTAGAAGATACCATGACTTTAATTCTAATCTCTCAGATTAGTAATGATATTGAGCTTATTTTCTTAGTCCTTTTTTGTGATGTGACTGTTTAAATCTTTGCCCCATTTTTCTACTGCATTCTTTTTCTTACAGATTCATAGAAATTATACATATGTATCAGTTGATATAAATCTTTCACTATATGTAAAATCACTTCCAGGTTGTGGCTTGTCTTTTCACTTTGCAATGTCTTTTGATAAATATATTCCTTAATTTTAATATATAAACATGACCCATTCTGAACATTTTGAAATTTTGTACTAGTACAAGCTCAAAAGGCTTTTCTTCATTGAGTTTCATAAATATTTCTAGCCTTACCTGTCACAATTAAATCTCTAGCATCAGGAATTGGCTTTTGTGTTAGTCGTGAAGTAGACACCCAATTTTTTAAAAACAGATAATCAATTGCTTTAGTGCCATTTATTAGATAACTTAGCCTCCCCTCACTAACTAAAAGTATATGTGTATTATACATAATGTTTCCATGTATACATGGATATTTTTCTGGATCTCTGTTCTGGTCCACTGATCACTTATGCTTACCCAAGAAAAATGCCACAACTGAGTCTGTGCACTTCTGCATTGCAATAAATCTTGACATGTGATAGGAAAAATCACCTCTGTTGTTCTTTTTAATCAAAAGTATAACTTCTATTCTTTACCATTCGTGTATTATCTAAATTTTAGAACAAATTTTTCAAGTTTACCACACTTCCAAAAACCTTAGAAACTTCACTGGAATTTTATATAATTCATTTGTAGTAAATTTGTATCTTTACATCATCAACTTCCCCTAGAATGAATAAAACTGATTTCTACTTGATTTTAGTCCTTTCTCTGAAGGAAAGAGAAACAATTCTCTTCTTAACCATGTAAATATTTAGTTGGGACAGATTCCTATAGCAAAAAAAAAAAAAAAAAAAACAGATTAGTAAGAGAAAAACAACCAAGATTCTTAGCATATAACTGCACATCAGAAGGGACAGATATAATTCGCAAAGCAGTGGCTAGGAAGTCTGTCTTTAAGGCATTTTAACAAAGAGCAATAAATTTTGGGAAAGTGACAAGACAAAGGAAAGAGCAGGTCCAGCCTCTCTAAGGCAGGAAAACTGTGAGAAGAAACTAACAGCATAAAGTCTGCTGCAGAGGCTTCTGCTGCCTGCCGGTGCCAATTCTGAGCTGCTACAGACTGGCTCCTGTAAAGGATTTACACTGTGTCCTTAGGAGGGGAAGAGGGTGGAGAGACAGAGAGATCGTTTGCTTTAGTAATCTTTCCACTGCCTTTGGACAAGTGGAGGAAAGGCAGACACCCCTTGCATTTCAATTGACTTCAGCTCAACACTCTTCGGTATTTTAGGGAGAAATAGCTTTTTAAAATTAGTATCTTCTTCAAAAAATTCATCATTACTCCAAAGAGAACGTCACACAGTTTATCGATTTATTCTCTTTTTCTTGATGTTTAAATACATTTTCTTGTGTTGTTGGTACGTGGAAAGGCAGTGAACTTTTTTGTATATTCATTTTTGTTTTGCTATCAATGCTAAATTTTATTAATAGTTTATCTATAGATTCTTTTGTGTTTTCTTCATAATTATAACATTGGTGAATAACACATTTGTCTTCTTTTTATCGGTAAATATAACTTATTTATTTTACTTCCCTTATTACGCTAACTAGTAAATCAAAAATAAAACAGATAATAGTGAGCTTTTCTGGTTTGTTCCTGCTCATATAGTGGATTCTTACACCATTAAGTGTCAATTTTGCTATAGATAATGCCTCTATATCCTTTAATACATAAGGATTTTTATCTCTTTCTAATTTTGTCAGATATCTCATGAATATTAATTTTTATCAAACATGTTTCTCTGTATTAGTTATAGTAACCTGATTATTTTAATGTTTACACAAAACATTTCATTATTAGGACACCAAATGATACCCAACAATACAATCTTAGGATAGCCTTAACTAGATCATAATATATTGTTAGATTCTGTGAGTTAACTTTGCTTTCTAAACTTTTATGTTTATGAATAAATCAGGCTTATGACTTTTTGTGTGTTGCTCTGATTTGTTTTTGGTATCAAAATTTTCCATGCTCCCAAATAGGTTGGTTGGTTCTTATTAAAAAGCACTTGCACAGCAAAAGATACCACCAACAGAGTGAAAAGACAGCCTATAAAATGGGGAAAACATTTGCCAGCTATTTCTCAAACAAACAGCCCAATTGCCCATCAACCAATAAATGGATAAAGAAACTGTGTTTTTTTTTATACAGTGGAGTGCTACACTGCCACAAAGAAGGATAAAGCTGAGCCATTTCTAAGTAAATAGATGCACCCTGAGACCATACTCTTATGTGAAATAAATTGGACACACATGTTCAAATATCACATGCTTTCTCTGACGTGAGAAACAAAAAGTAGAAGTAAGGACCAAAATGTGTAATAAGTACTGTGAGACAGGATGAAAATGTTCAAACGGGAAAGGGAACTAGAGAGAAAGGAAGTGGAAAGAAAGGAAAGAGTGAAAAAGAGAATAGAAGGGAAAAACGGAAGCAAAGCTTTTGTAAATAAAGAGAGGAGGAGGGGCTGAAGGGAGGGGAGGGAAATGGAGAAAAGAGAAGGTACAAATTCCCTACAGTGAATGTTAACATTATGTATATCTAAAATGCAATGATAAAATTAAATTTAAAATGTTTTCCAAACTCATAAATAGGTTATATTGGATTCCATCATTTTTATGCCCTGTAATTGTTTATATAATATAGATAGAGCTCTGCTATAAACAGTAAGAGATTAATGTTTCCATTATGGCAATATTTTTATTTATTTTTACGATGTAGGATTATCTCAGTCTCTAGTTATTTCTAGTTATCAGTTTCAGTAAGTTATATGTTTGTAAAAGTTTACTCTGTATTTCAGTAAATCATATATTTCTAAATTTCTAACTATTTCATTATAATCTTGTTTTAAATACTTTTTTTCTATCCCATGTTGTAATTATGGTTTTTAACTCCAGATTTTCATGTAAATCTTCTCTATTATCATCACTATCAGTTTTGGCAAAGATTTATCTGTTTCTCTAGTCATTTGTTTGTTTGGTTTTGTTTTTGTTTTGGTACCGGGGATCGAACTCACGACCTTGTGCTTGCCAGGCAGGGAGTTAAGCCACTGAGCTAAATCCCCAGCCCTTCTCTAGTCTTTAAATAAAATGAACTTTTTTAGTCCACTGATCCTTTAATTATTTATCCTCTATTTATTGCTGCCCATGCTTATTGTTTCCTTCCTTATATTTTCCTTTAGAAAATTCTATTAACTTCTTTACAACTTCCTAAATTGGATGCCTAGTGTATTAATTTTCAGACTTTTTTCTTCTCTAACCACTTAATGCTACATGTTTCTATTTATTGCCTTTACTGTATCCACTGAATGCTCTATAGTATTTTCCATACCACTCAATTCTAAATATTTCCTAATTGCTAATGAGATTTTATTCCATAAGCCCTGAGCTATTTTATTACCTTTCTAGTTCTGTGTATATGTAATTCTTCTAGTTATTTTTCATGATTTATCTCTGCCATTATTGCACTGAAGCCAAGTAAAGTGATCAGCATAAGGGAAATATTTCTGACAGGTTCTTTAGGTTAGAGAGGTCCCTAACTTATCTAAATGATTTACATAATTTTACTTTTCTTTCTATATTTTCACAACATCTTTTATAAAACTTAACAACATGCTAGTGGGTCAGGCAAAAATGTAAGAATTAACATATTGGGGATATTGCTGAAAAAATGTGTGATACAATCAGCCAAAGGCAGGACTGAAAAAAAAGGTAACTCCTGGTTGTTTTCTCAACTTTGCTCTCACCTTTACTGCTTTATTCACAAAACAGCCATTAAATGGCAAGGCCTCCTCAGGATTCCCATGAATTCACAATTTGGCAATAATAACATTAAATTTATGAGCAAAACCCCTCGTGCTAATGACTATATTAAGGATATTGTCATTTCTTCTCAAATTCAAAAACACATCATTACCAAGGAATGTACATATGCAAAGACTGAAAAAAGAGTAATAATTAAACTTATATAATCAAACTATAAAATATATACCTACTGACTCCATGAAATCTGGAACTTAACAGAGGATAAGGATGTACATATAAACAAGCTCATCACAAAATAGGGAAGGCTTTGGAGGACAGAAGGCAGAATAATGTCTGTTTATCAATGCCACTCCTGCTTTGCATGGGGCTCTCCTGAACCATACACCTAAAGCAACTCTGCTCTGCTCATTCCAACCCAGAAGGTAGAAGGTATTCAGCAATCCACAGCTCTGTCTCGTGAGATGGAATAAAAGGGCACTGTACCTTCAAGTTTGGGAAGGAGAGCTCTTGACCCCTGGAAAATTTGAGTGTTTTTCTGAGAAGATACTAAACCTAGTGGTAGTGTCCTCTGAAGAGAGGAGGAAAGTCAGGGGCTAGTTCAAGCCATAGTTCCCTGATTTATTTGGCTTTAATTGACCTTTGTATGCTGGCTACCTCTCAACCTAGGCTTATTGCATCTATTTCCAGTCCATGTGAAAACGTATTTGATGAGCCTAATAAATGGAAGAGACTGGGCCTTTCAAAGATGAATGTGGCCTAATTTTTGAGCAATTCAGGGTTCATTGGGCCGAAATATAAATTAGGCATAAATACAAATTATGCAGTATGTTGAGTATTATGTGTAAATTCCCGAAAAGCACTCGATTGAATAATTTCAGATAAATGCAAATGTTCGCTTCTAATCCAGATCTTCCCTACTTCTCTTTCTTACACCCACAGGTGCGCGCTCACTTCTCTGACAGGGTCAGGACCCTTTGCAGACTTCTTTTCCTCCTCTTTATGTTCTAGTATCCAAGCTAACTTTTTTATTCTCTCACTACCTAAAACTCAGCATTCTAGGTTAATTCTGGATACAAATGATGCCCAGATCTAAATGTTTATCTTCTCTGCCTATTCTTTTTTTTTAACCCCTCTTTACCCAACACTTGAAATAGGAGAAGAGCTTCAAAATCAGTCTCTGCCTCTCTTTGTAAACCTTACCAACAGCCAACCGCACTAACACAAGCGATCTTGCTAAAGCACAAATCTAATCATTGCACTTGCTGAAATTCTTCCTTTATCCCTGGCCCTTGTCTAGCTAACCAGCTAACTGCCTGCCATCCCCATGGGATCCAGCCACACTTAGTATCTCTGATTCTCTTATATTCTTCCCAAATATTCTTCCTCTTCTGGATTATTTGCTTATCCAAGACTCAAGTCAGCCTGTCAAGGAACCTTAACCATCGCCACTTACATAAAGTGATGACACCCTCCAAAATAGCTGGCTTCAAAATCACCTTGATGCTTATAAATCACAGCTCTAGGACAACTTATCTGGCATGGAGTCACTGAATGTTCATATCAAAGTGATAGCCAATTTGCTTGAAGCCAATTTTCTAAAACTCCATTTGCCAATCATTGTAATGGATTTATATTAAACTTGGGCATGTACCAAAAATTGTGTGTGAAAATTACAACCCTACATAGTTCTATCATAATATACATCAAGCTGATAACAAAATTACAGGAACCAATTAGGTCATGGAGGTCCATCTTTGGGGAAGCTAGACCCTCCCCCATCTTTTGATCATATAACTATTGTCTCTCCAGCTCTCTGCCCCTCTACCTTCCCTTCTTTATGCCCCAAATACCTTGTGAGTTCAGGTCCCTCCTCTCTCTTATCTCTCCTCATGCCATACTTTGACCAAGAATGAATGATGCCAAAATGTTAGTGAAACAGAAAATGACTCTAAAAATGGATTTGAAAAAAATCAACATAATCTGAAAGGCTCCCAAATGAAATGCTAATTTTTAAAATAGCTATCAAAAGAATATATTTATACACATATTCAAGAAAGACATATCTATCAATATATTCATTAGAATATATTTATAAAGAGACGAACCTCACTAGGAAATTCAGCTTTTAAAAAAAATCAAACCCATCTTAAAATACTGCTAAGAAGAATATATTCACAAGGAGAGTATACTTAATAATAAAATGTATTCTTAAATATTGTTGTAAAACATTCATGTATTAGTCTGTTTTCCTACTGTTGGACCCAATACCTGACACTCATGATATAAATATAAATGTTTAATTTATCTTACAGTTTGGGGAGATTCTATCCATAGTTATTTGGCTCCAAGGCAAGAACGTCTTGGAACAAGGGCATGGCTGAGCAAAGCTCTTTGGTTCACGGTGGCTGGATTCAGAGCCGGAGAACTGTGCCGGAGAGGAACAAGTGAGGGAACATAGATTCATGAAGAGCTCTATGAATCCACTAGGCATTTCTTAATTCAAGAAGCCAACATATTAGGATTAGCAGTCACAAGTCATAAGAAAAAACTTACTCATATTCATTTGCTATATTTAAAAACAGTTCCATAAAATAAATCTCCATTAAACATGTAAATATGGTAAAGTAGACAAATTATATATACTTAACTGGTCCTTTAACAAATTAGCTCTTGATGAATTAGCCATTCAGTAACTGATCCTTTGACAAACTGGTTCAGAGCACATTGACCCTCTTCTTTTTCCCACCCTCTTGGAGTCAGACACGTTGCCCTGTAAAATTCATTCCTCATGCACCTCCCTTATTTTGTAGGTCCAGAACTTGGCACACTGTGCTTCCACTTGTGAGGGTTCAAAAATGTTGACTAATGAATTAAAAGTGAATTTATATATGGCCTGTTCCTCGCCTAAACATTAGTTCTTTTCTCCCTAGAGCACAGAGAGATACCAAGGAATCTGAATTTCAGTGTGTGAAGGCCAAGGAGAAAATCTTTCTTGTAATTTTTAATCATTTTATAAATTTTTGTATATACTTAGCCTCATAGGTAATTTTCTTATGGATTATAGGCTGATTCCTAATATAAATTTTTTAAATGATCCAAATATGGAGTGAGAATAAAACTGTACTTACTATACTGAAACTTGCTTGATAAAAAAATGAAGCTTTATTGTAAAACTGAAAATCTCTTGTATACAAAATAATTCATAAAAACCTGCATTATACTTGGACTTTCCCTGAAGATTTATTAACTCCCTTTTCCAAAAGGACTTGGGCAGAATGTTCTCTGTATATGTAGTAAACCTTGCATGTATTTGTTATTTTCAACATGTACAAATATTGACTTATATAGCAAAACTATCTCAACAAGGCTTAAAATTATTACTTTGGCAAGATACCAGGATGCTATTTGCTTCAAAGTTATAAAGTAAAATTCCTGACCTCTACTATTGGACAGCACATGTATCTAAACCAGAATTTGTACCATGCCACAGGCTCATTCTTTCTCCCAAGCTTCCTATTTTAGAGAATTGTATTGGCCTTCCTTCCCTTATTCCTCACAATCATCATACCCTACATCTTATTCCTCTAGGGTAAATTCACAGAAGACAGAGACAAAAAGCTGAAGGGAAATGAAATATCAGCTTTGCTAGTGGTGGCACAGTAGCCCCCAAAGAATGAGGCCCAAAATATAGCACCATGCTCTTCCCATATGCCACTGAAGACAACTGCATATGGATAGGATCCATATAGATCCTATAGATCCTATAGATCATATGGATCGTATAGAAAGGATCACTTAACTAACCCATTCAGACTCAGGTTGTGGTACATTTTCTTTCCCAACTGAGACTTACTATCTGGACACTGGAAGGTCAAGACATACCAGGTCAGAATAATCAGCAAAGCCTGAAGATGTTTTCTCTGTACATCCTTTTCTCTCTATCCTGTCTTGATCTTGGATATGGACTCTTCATCCTTTGCCAAAACAATTAAAACAATCTCTCATTTCTCTCTGATGAATGTCTTGTTCTGTTTCTAACCTAATCTCCACACAGCAGCCACCGTGATTATTCTGGAACTCAGTCCTGATCATATCACCCTCCAACAGCTTCTGTTAACTACAGAATAAAGGCCAATCTCTTTGGGATGACTTACAAAATCCTTCATGACCCACCTACTTTTCCAAATATATCTTCCCATTTCATGTGTCCCACGCTCATCCCAGAGGTACTGACATGCTTCTGATACGCACTATGCAATCGTCAATTCTCTGTCCCTTTGTTCATGTGATTCCTTCCACCTAAAGTACCCTCAACTCCTTGTCGTATTTGGTTAACTCTGAATCAACCTTAAAGATTCTGTTTAAGATATTACTCCTCCAGGAAACCTTCCCTAAGCTCAACCCTTAGTTTCTGTCCCATTCCTTCGAACTGAAAAAATTGACCCTCTCCTGCATTGTCATTAAGCCCTGTGAGTAACTCTTACTGAACATACTGCCCTACATTGATATTTACTTGCATATCTGTCTTCTTATCAAGCAGGATCCATATTCCAGAAATAAGAAATTACCAATACTCAAACTTGTGATCCTAATTTAAACTATTTGCCCTTCCAAATTATTCCCTCATTTCTTTATTTATCCTTTAATTATTAATGGACTCTGCCCACTTAACACTTTCATTTTGCTGGACAATGTCCTGATTTCCCAGGGACCTATGTGCTAGGTAGAAACCAATCATTTCTCCACTTCGCTATGTATTCCAAAGCATATGAAGAACATTTGTTAGCTATTGTGAAGTTGTGATTTGTTTGTAAGTTACCAGTCTGAATCATTTTTACATGCTTCTTGTTCTGGTGACATAACTGACTGATTGTGTTTCATCTATTTTGCAGGTATAGAGTGATATAAGCAATGCTGCGTGACAGTCTAATATTCTAGAACTGTGGGGATATTGTTTCTTCCTTGATGACTTCCATCTGTAGGAAATGCAAATCTCAGTGGCAGCCATCAGAGTTAAATACATATTGATAAATAATATTAGCAAAGTAACATCAGATTATTATTTTACAGCAGGTCTTTGAAGCCATTTAGCCTCAGCCTTTTTCTGCTTCAAAAGTCTTTCTCCTAACTGGCTTTTACTGCTAATGGGCACAAGTTTTTTCAAGTTCATAAAGGGTCATGTTTAGAGAGCTTTTAGTTAATCCTACAATTTCCAAAGAAAGTCTCAAAAAAGAATAGGAAAATTTAGGGGCGGGTCCTTGGCAGTCTATGGAACTCAAAAGGAGGGCAAATCAGTTGATACAATTGCAATATAGCCTTGGGAGCTAGAAAATAATGAAAAACATGGTCTCTCCAGGCCTCTGACAATGAAAATAAGCAGCTGAGAATGAATGGTGACTATAAAAAGATGAACAAAGGCCTCTATTCATTTGTGACTCTCCTCCTACAATGCACCCACTCCTCAAGGAAACAGTAGGATTGCTATAAACTTCCTCATGAGGAGAACTTTAAAATAATGATGGTAACAATAGGCAATCAGTTAGTTCTGTGCACCTAAACATTCCACTCTAGTCCCTTCTGGAAATATATCAAATGCATACACACTATCTCACTTTTATCAAGAATCAAAATATTTAACAATTAGCCCAGAATGGACCAACCAATCAGAACAGATTTTGGCCATAAACACCATTAAAGCCATTGTGGAGCATAAAGTTAAATGTGAGCCCTGAATAGACAGACAATTGTACAAACAGGAGGAACAGACAGAAGTCATTCTTTGCGAAGTTCAACATTAGATTCTATTGTGATTTTTTTCCCAAGAAACATGTGCATATTGCCTTTTTGTTTAAAACTGAAATATGATTTAAGAGCTTCCTTTTTGATTTTTAACATCCTATTTGTCCTCCTCTGCATTTGCAGACTCAAAAAGCCCGTGACTTCACCCACTTCCATTGCTCTACAATCCAAAGCTCCCTCATTAAGGTAGAAGCTGGGAAGGTCTGAGCTGCACTTCAGTCACCAACCCCACTGTAATTCCTGAGGTGTTCCCTCCCTACCTATGAATCTCACACAGTTCCCTGAGCACCCAGCACTTCAGAGTTTTTCATGATTACCTGCCTTATCCTTCTTTAAATCCACCCCTCCATTCCTAAACTTTCTACACTATTTATTTCCTCGCAGTTCTGTCGTTTAGAAATTCTTTGGAGGATGATAACAATTTTAGGATGTCTTAATATTTATATCACTGAGCCGTAACTTCTTGTTCCATATGTGAATGGGAACATTCATTAAATACTTCAAATCAGTCCTTCTCCCAGGTGATTTACTTATGTTGTCTCGTTTAGTCATTCCAATACATTCAAATGTTATTTCCACTCTTCAGGGAATCAGAAAGGCTAAGGAATTTATTATTGATCACACACCTAGGATGTAGTGCAATCAGGGTTTGAACACAGGAAATGATACGACTCCAGCCTCATATTCTTTTTCCTCAGATTATGTGCTAAAAAAAAAAAAGGTACTATTGACACTGTCAAAAGTTATGGATTCAGTCCTTGATTTGACTAACACTTCTAACTCACCTGGGTGTTTACATGTATGAGAAGAGGGTCTCAACTATCCTCACAGCTTCACATTGCTTATACATCTCAAACCAACAGAACCATAAGCAATCCCAAGCTTATGAATCCCAAGCTTCAGAAAAATATTGAACAAAATAATTTCTGTCTCTCTCCAATGAAGGAATATAAAGATGAAGTTAACAGATTCCTGATGTACCATTTACCTAAGATGTTGTTCAATTAGGTACTCAAAAATTGTAAAATATTTTAGTGATGACCAGCTTGATAAATGATAAAGCCAACACATTCAAAGAACTACTTTGAATATCAAGGGCATTGCTTTCTTGCTCTACAAGGGAGAGAAGGAAAATTAATTTACAGTTAGAGATAAACTCTAAGGTAAAGAATGAGAGTTCATCTCTATGGGTGTATGTGTATGTGTTTGGAGGCTGTGGTAACATGCTGGAATCCAACTGCACTAATGCCAGCTCAAAGGCGGCTCCTCTAGGTCTCTAGCTCTGGGAAGTAGAAACTTACCCTCTCTCGTGCGCACCACATTGATTCACTGACTAATTATCAGATTGTGTTGTTTTCAACTTCAGAAACTTCTACCAAAAAATCAGAGACCACGACCTCCTGGACAAAAGGAAAACAGTCACAGCACTAAAAGCTGGAGAGGACCGGGCTATTCTCCTGGGATTGGCCATGATGGTGTGTTCCATCATGATGTACTTCCTGCTGGGAATCACACTCCTGCGCTCATACATGCAGAGGTAATGTCATTGGGTGTTGGTCTCCTCTTTCCCTCCCCTCACACATTTCTCAATTAAGGTCAAGGTCATCTGTCTTAACTTTTTTTACTATTTTAATTCCTGTGTTAATGTTGTAAATTGCTTATCGTAAGTTGCTTTATTGTTAGTATTTAGAATCCCTAGGAAATGACTGTTTCTCCAAGGTGTCTTCCAGGTGTAGCTGATTTTTGGGTTTTGAGTCTTTCACAATATCCTAACTCTTCAGTTTGTTGGGGATGAGGAATTACTGCCTGTTCGTCCAGCCCCTGGTTCTTTAGCACAGGCCCACAGCATTTTCTATGACCCTTAGGCAATCTCAGTCTTGGAATACCAGGAAGAACAGCTGGTTAGAACAATTATGTCACTTTGGCTAAGTGATACAATCAGCAATAAAAATGGCATCAAACACAGCTTAGAAAATGCCAAACTGAGGTAACCATTAATTTGCTACAAAAACAAACCAGAAAATTATATGCAGCAAACAAGTCCTTAATATGTCAATTTTACCCTCAGAGAAGAAAAATTAAAGGGGGATAAGTAAAAAAATAGAAGAAGAGTAAGAGATTAGAGTCACGGCTGCAAGGAAAAGGGAATCACACAAGGAAAATGGTGCAGAGGACAGAAAGGAAATAAAAGGAAGAACAGAATAACAACCACGCAAAAGCAAGAAATCATGTCCACTGCTGTGTGCGGGTCCCTGGTGTTGACAGCAGTCACTATGAGTCCCGAGGTTTGAACCACCCCTCCCACACGGAGTCCCTAGCAGAGAGAAGGCGCCACCCACTACCTCCTCCTGCCTCATTGAAGTTCTTCTCTTTGCTCTCCCCATGGGCTTCAGTTCTCACGTCAGATTCTTGCAGGAGACCCACCTCCTTCCTTCTTGTCTTCCTTGAGTTGCTATATTCCAGTGTCTGGATGGCAGTGTCAGAGAGTCTCTTCCTCTGCGGCTTACCACCCTGCCGGTTTGCTGGATGTCTCTCTCGCCTTCTTTCTTAATAAGAACTTTCGGAAGTGTCTGGTACATAGTATTTTTCAATAATATTATTTAATAATAACAGTAAAGATATCTCTATGCATAAACTGCCTACTATGTGCCAGAGACCTTTTATACATTGTTTCAATTGTGTGCTTTTCTGTAAGTACGAATATAATCATTATAAGAATGACAAAACTGAGGCTCAAAAGAGAGACAATCCATCTCATGTCTCAGCTCTGGTATATGGCAGAGTTAAGATTCAAACCCACATTTCACTAACTGATTCCCTCTTCTTGCCACTCTCTGCCTCTGTTTGTTCCGCACCTTCATTCCTTTTCTACCCTATACCACCCCTCGATCCATCCAACTTTCTCTACAACATATTCCAACTTTCTGAGAAACTTTAAAAATGCTAGTGCCCTGGCCCTACCACTATCACCCTAAATAGGACCAGATTAAATTGGTTTGCAGTGGAACCCTCACCTCAGTAGTTTTTAAAGCTTCCCCAAATGATTTTAATATACTTCCAGGGCTCAGAACACTGCTATTCAGGAACCCGTAAAATAACAGATTTTGAACACTTTTCATTTTAATATTTTTTAGCTTGACTAACAGTTAAGGAGATAAATAAATAGTAAGGCAACAAGTGTGCTTTCTCCTGAGTAAGCCATGTGATAAATCCCAGCAGTATCTCTAGGTATCTGCTGTCCATAATGGGATGCTTAAAGCACAAGTGAGCCCAGTGTCACTAAAACCAGTGAGGCGACAGCTCATGTTGGTTCAGCTTAAAGAAATGAGACCTTTTCAGAAGAAAAATTGAGGTTTCAATCCAAAAGAAATTCAGACCATTTTGTGGCATTCATTCTCTATCTAAATTAATACTTTCATTCTAGATGCAAAATCTAGCCGAAGTACAGTAATTTGCTAAAATTAAGGCGTCATCTTTCACACTTGTGACTACTCTGCTGGTTCTCTGATGCCCTTCAGCTGTGCTCTTTCTCCATGAAAGCGCTGATGCCTCAGGCCCCCAAGTGTTCAAAACCTCTTGCAGCCCCCCCACATCTGCTGAGAACCATCTACAGCTTTTTTTCTCCACTGTATAAGCAAAATCTGACCATCCATGTTCCAGGAAATTACAATTTGCCACTCCAGTGAGGAGCAGGTCTTGTGGCATAAACCATCACACATGCAAAAGTGCATGGAGCTGTCCATTCATATCCAGCAAAAGAAAAGGGAATTAATCTATATGAAAACATGCTGTTTTCTCGACTATAGTAGTCATTTTATATCCATGAGCAAAACATTGATTTTTGGTGTGTTACTTCCTAATTACAAATGTTAACCTTGATCATAAGACTAAAAGTATTTCAAAATGAAAGTTGGTCAATGGGCAGATGGAATCTTTCCAGATGAGAGGGCCCGGGGAATCCTTATTAACCCCTACTCTACATAGAAAATTTCCTTTCCAGAGCTTTCATGGGATGGCAAGACAGCACAATAGAATGAGCCTGGGCCTTAGAGAAATACTGAACTGGGCAGAATCACAAATTCCATCATTTACCATCTAGGTATCCTTATCTATATTTTGCCTGATTTCTCTGACCATCAATTAACTCACTATTAAAAGTAATTAATATTCAACTTTCAAGGTCGTTGAGGGACAAAAGGAGACAACTTATGTAAAGCACCAATTAGGGTTTTAAAAACATGTAATAAGTGATTCTTTTGGTGCAAAGGATTGAGTTGTATTTATCCCTTACTATAATGGCCATAAGGCACTATATCACTGCCCTTCCATCTGTCAGGTTAGACCCCAACCACTTTTTCTATCCTCCTCCCTGTACCTTTTCTACCTACAAACTGGGCTGCAGTGGGGGTTGAGATGAAGACAGTACAAAGTGAAGCCTAGCAGAGGTAAGGACTAGAGTCTGACAAGAATTTGTACAATGTACAATGTGGAAATACAGGGTGAGTATAGGTCGTTATTCAAAAGCATGCCTTATATTTATCTGAACATTCACTCAAGGAAAAGATTCACTTAAATCAAACCCTGGAGACCATTATGCCCAACAGAAATCACTGAGTAATTGTCGGATGCCAAAGTTTGTCTATACTACGTTGTAGCTTGCCTGAAGCTGCTCTATTCAAAAGCACAAACTTTACACTGGAGGATTGCGTTAAATCTTAAGAAAGACTCTCAGGCTCAGTCATCCAATAACACCTTCCTTGCCAGTAGCTCATGGGCCTGTTTGTGCTCTCCCCTTTCTCTGTAGTGTGTGGACCGAAGAGTCTCAGTGCACCTTGCTGAATGCATCCATCACAGAAACATTTAATTGCTCCTTCAGCTGTGGTCCAGACTGCTGGAAACTCTCCCAGTACCCCTGCCTCCAAGTGTATGTGAACCTGACTTCTTCTGGGGAAAAGCTCCTTCTCTATCACACTGAAGAGACAATGAAAATCAATCAGAAGGTAGGAGGCTGGCTCTCCACGTTCCGCATGGAACTCCACACCCAAGTCTTAACTCTCTGAAGTTCCCCTCTGCCAGCATTTCAAAGGAAAATACCACCAGGAAGCAGGCCTTGCCTCTTCCATTCACACAACTCACTATTTGGTTTGGTAAATATGTATTTTCTGTGTAAAGTATGGACAAATCATCCCCCATTTTGTGGTGGTCTCAACTTAGGCTTGACTTCCATTTGGAAGGATAAATGTATCCTTATTTGTCTACAAATAGGCTGAGTCAAAGTAAAAGTAGAGCTTAGCCAGAGATGTACCGGACCAAAGCAGAACAATAGGGTATTTGTCTTGTACCTGTACCTATAGGATAAACTATATTTTACTTTTCCACAATCATTGTCTCTTAGTTCTGCGATGTTGGGAATGTAACAGACCTTTTGAGCCTCCTTTTGTCTAAAAAGACAATGACATAGAACCATGCACAAGGTCACTATGAGGATGAGAATAGAGCAGGGCATGTGGTGCTGGACAAAGCACAATACCTGGTACAGGGGAGCCTTCAAACCATGATCTGTGTGTGTGTGTGTATGTGTGTGTGTGTGTGTGTGTGTGTGTGTGTGTGTGTGTGTGTGTCTGTCTGTCTGTCTATGTGTCTCCTTCATATGTTAAATTCAAAGAAGTTGAATTTGCCAACACTGATAGATTCAAGTCGACATGGTAGATGCTTAACCTATGTGTATTATATTAAAGTCGAATATAAAATGTATATTTATAAGGTCTGGAATGACCAGTAAAGTGTCAGCAGAACTATCCTGCCATTATCAATTAAATATTTTGCTTTTGGGTTCATAGCAGCAATTTATATGTCCAGACAGCCTGATTCCATTTACCAAGAAGAAAGTTGGCTCATATTCACAGGATGAAACCTTCACGTGCTCTAATTTGTCCTGTAAAAAATTACCAGGCTTAAATGGTTTTGCTTATCGCTGCTATGGAGTGCAATGTGCAGTAGTTTAGGGGTTCAGTACAATTGGGAGTGAATAAGATTAGTTCCTAATATATGACACAAACTAGTAAAACTCATTCTGTATTTTGGCTACAGTAACTTGAAAGAATTCTTGCAAATATCTCTGAGGACACACCTTAATGAATATTTCAGAGAACATTATTTGAAAATGTTTTCTCTGATTTTCTTTCATTTGTAGTAGCCACAAACAACAACAGTCCTAATCTTGTGCTGCGAACATATAAAGCTCAGCTCCCTCATGAGGTATTTGTTTTCCAATATCTTGCCTCAAGTCAGATTTTTTAAATCAAAGCTGATCTGTGATGATGAAAGCCTATAAAATGCTCACATCTCCAAGGAATGAGAAAGTAGCCAAAGTTGAATAGACATCAAAAAGTAGGAATATTTCCATTTCCTCATTTTAACATTTTATCACTAAAGCCCTAAAAATGCATTCTTTAGGCTATAAACAGGGAATAAAGCTACCATTAAAACTCCTGGTTATATATTTAGCACCAGTACCTTGGCTGCTCTGAGCATTGTCCTAGGTCATTATTTGGTTTATTTGCCCTACTACCTTGTTTTTAAATGCAAATTATAACACAAATAGAGAAACATGCATGAAATGAAAAACTTCGGCTCCAGTGTTTATTATAAAGAAGTGCCGCCATGTAACCACAGGAGTAAAATTAAAAAAAAAAAAAAACCCTGCACCTCAGACTGACCCATCTTACCTCTTCCTAAAAACCACAGGCTCTGACCCCCACCTGAGCTAACCACCATCATGGCCATTACTGCTACTGCTTGCTTAGATTTCTTTGTAGTTTTAGTGTTAAGCATATCTGTGTGCACAGGATTTTAGTTTTTGCCTCATTCTAAAACATTATGCACAAAACAATAAAAAGTTAAACAAATAAATAAAACCTTATACAAATGAAGCATAGAGAATTTTTTCACTTGCATCTGGTTTCATTCACATATCATATTTGTTGGAATAGTTTCATTTCATTGTAGTTCATCTCCATTACTGTACTGCATTTCACTGTATATGTATGCCAGTTTATTTATTCATTCTACTATTCATAGGTACTTTGAGTTTTCTATAGTTTGAGGCTATTACAAATAACTCTTGCCATAGATATTATTGTATATGCTTCTTTGTCAACAAGCACCTGCATTTCTGTCAGGTATAAATCTGGGGGTGAAAAATTTAGATCATAAGGCATATGTATTTTAAAGCTTAATAAGCAATGACAAGGGGCTGGGGATTTAGCTCAGTGGCATAAGCACCTGCCTTGCAAGCACACAGTCATGGGTTCAATCCCTGGTACCCACCCACCCCCAAAAAAAAAGTAATGACAAATAGTTTTCCAAAATACCTGTACCAATCTACATTCCCAACAGCCCCATGAAATCAGAGTTTATATTGTTTCAAATCTTCACCAATTATTTGACATCATCTGTAATGTTAATTTGAGCTAACATAAAAACATTTCCTTCTAGTCTCATTGATTAACATTGTCAAGCAGTGTTTCACCGGTCTATTGGTCATTTGGATATGCTTTTTTTGTGTGTGTAGTGTCTACTCAAATCCCTTACCCACTTTTTTTCACTAGATTGATCTTTTACACTTCCTTTCTAACAATGGCTTAACTTTTGTTGCTCATTTACATGGAAAATATCACCTCCCATTAAAGAGTTCTTTCACTGTCCATTTAGAGTACAAACAAATTCATTTTGATGTAGTTAAATTTTGTCAATCTGTTCCTTTTGGTTTAATGTTTTTGTTGTTCTGTTAATAAATATTTACCTGACTCACTGTCGTAAAGTCTCCTCCTAAATTACCTTCTAGCAGCACTACTGTCTCTCCTTTCACATGTAGAGTACAAACTGCCTGGAAATGATTTTTATACAGGAGCCAATTTTATGGGTTTATTTTTGTTTTTTCCTAAGGATAGCCACTAGCTTGAGTCCATTTTTAAAAATTCCTCACAGAATTATTTTTACAATCCCGCTTCTCCTTCCGTTTTCACAGAAGTTATCTGGTCTGTTACCCTTTTAGTGTTTAACCTAGAGATTATAATAGCAGTTTTCACTAGTTAAGAATATTAAAATATTTTAACTCCAGCCATTCTTTTCCTGACTTACATAGTGTTATCATTTTATTCTATAAATATTTTAATCTTCTGTAGACAGTGTTGCGGTGTAAGTGTTAACATAGATCAGTCCTCATGTGTTTCCTTTCCAGCATTTCTCAGTCCCTTCTGTCTAATCTTCCATCTGGAATCACTTTTCCACTACCTGGAGAACGCAGCCTAACTTGTATGTATTTTATACAGTTTCTGATCTAAAGAATTTTCTCAATTTGCAGTTGCCTGGAAATATTTCATTTTTATTCTTGAAAGACGCATTCACTGAGCCCAAAATTCTGATTGGCTGCTGATTTCCATTGTTTTCCAGTGACTATTGTCCCTGTTTAGAAATCAACCCTCAGTGTGAGTTCTCCTTCTGTGAAGGTAATCTGGTCCATGTTGAAGATTATTTTCTCTAGTTTTATACAGCTTCACATTCATGTGAAAACTGTGCCGTTGTTTTTATTGAGTCTTTTTAGCATTTCCCAGGGTTTCTTTTCCTTTTTTAAATGTTCTTTGTCAATTGTACAAAATTCTGAGTCATTATCTCATCAAACATTGCCTCTGTGTTCACACTTTTCCTGTCTTCTTCTGGGACTCTAATTGGCCATATGCTAGGCTTTTTCATTATATCCCCTCTCTGCCTCTCTCTTCTGTTTTTATTTTCTCTTTCTTTGTCCCACTTTGTTTCACTCTAGATGTTCTGGTGCAGCAATCCCTCCCTCAACTCTAATAAATCTATTAACTTCATCCTTTAAATTAATTTCTCTTACTGTGTTTTCAGTCCTAGAATATCCATTTGGTATTTATTTTATCATTTCTATTTCCTTACAATATTCTAATTTTTCTCTTATATATCCTTTGATACAAAAATAAAATTATAATTGTTTTAAAGTCTATTTTAATGATTTTTATATCGGAAGGCCTTATATACCTACTCTAATTATTTTCTTTCATTGACTTTTATACTGACTTGTACTCTCTGAATTTTTTATTTATTTTTAGACATCAAATATTCAAAATTACTTATGACAATAACTTTAAGCCTAGGGTGACATGCTAATGTTAATGTTATATGTACTGCATTTCACTGTCAATGAAATGAGACTAGAAAGGCATGAGCCATCTGGGGTGCTGCATTCTGACTTCATAAATTGAGACACTCAATCCTATTGCAGTACTTGGGAGGACCTGCCTGCACTTTAGGTTGACCATCACGCTAGGAAGCTGCTCTTCAGAGTCTTACCCAAAGTGAGTTCAGGAGTCACTGACAGTCCTTCAGTTATCATACCCTTCCATAAGTTGGGAAGGCTGTCAAAAATGCCACCAGACCCCTTGGGCCCTCAGCCACCGCCACAATTAACAAATGCCCCTGGAGAAGAGGCACAAAACACTTAGCCTACTTCTATGGCCCAGTAATTCTTCATTCCGGGCAGACTATTTCTGCTTTTAATTAAAAATATACATCCTGAAACAGAGTTATCTACAGTCAGAAGATTATTCAACCATTTGTGTGCAACATGAAGCATATTTAGGATATTCCTAACAAAGAAGAAGTAAGAAGTCTCGACCTCCCTTTCCTGTTACCCTCTCCAAACCTCACCACAATAATGGCCTTGTCCCCAGGTGCCTAGAAATAGGCACAGTGTTTTTGAGATACATCAAGTAGTACTGACAGTGTTGGACCTGAGACAACAGTAGGCAAAGGAATATCAGTTAATCCAGGGATTTAGCCCAGTGGTTCGAGCACTTGCCTGGTAAGTGCGAGGTTGTGAGTTCAATCCCCAGTAAGAAGAAAAAAAAAAAATATATATATATATATATATATATATATATATCAGTTAAGTTGCCAGCATCTTAGCAGAAAGACATTCAAAAGGATTTTACTTTTAAATTTTCATATCCTCATTTTTTTTTCTTTAGCCTTTAAACCCAATACCCAGCCTCTTCTCAACCATACAACCAAAGCCGTTTAAGCTGATAAGCTGACATGTCTTGTTAATTGGCTCAACAATGGTCTCTGGGAGCTGGAAATGTACCCCAGGGCCCCTGCCTCCCTTGGCCACAAGGCTGTCACCGGAATCATAAGCAGTAGCTGAGTATTACTCACTATGATTTTTGCTTGTAAATTTCTCAACCCTGATCACCTTTGAGACTTTAAATTTCTTTTGCTTACCAAGGATTCTCAAAACATTCCCAGCTGCTTTAAGGGTGTATTCAAAATGCAGTTTAGTGTGAAATAAAAACTTATACTTTTTCTATATAGTTTGATACCATACCTATATGATTTTAATATGTAGCTGTCACAGGGAAAACAGCTGTTTTTAGAGGAGAGTAGATTCCATAAATCAACTCTTTATTTTCAACTTCAAATTGAGCATCACATTTCATTTTGTCATCCGTTCTGAAGTATTACATGTTATCTAAGACCAGAGACTATACACATCTACCCAAGAATTCCTCAAGTTTACCACTGATGAGATGGAGTGTGATAATTCTATGTCCTCTGTGAGAGTAGAGTGTGGGAGGCCTGGCCTTTGTCAGATAGTTAGCTCATTCCCAGCCTCCACCCACTGGATGACTCGCACTTTCCCCTGTCCATTTATGACAACTAAAAGTATTTCCAGACAGTGGCAGAGAACCACTTAGATTTTATGTAGCTGTACATTTGGATTCTGTGAGATCCTGGGATTCTATGCAAAGCTGTTAAGTTCCTCTGCACAGCACTGGCAGGGAAGAAAATATTGAATCTAAATGGAAAAATAAGAGAGACCTAGAATTTATTAAGTACCTACTATGTGCTATCTGCTCAGTTCTATGCTAAAACCTTATTTTAAAAGAATTTCATTTTTAAAAAGAGATTTAAAAAGAATTTCATTTAATCTTACTCGTACATTAATAGCCAAATTTTATCAAGGGCTAAATGTGACAGACACTATGTAATACTAAATATTTTACAAGAGCTAACTAATTTAATTGAAGCAGCAATGCCATGTTAGACACTAATAATATCCTTTACTTTATAATTACTAATCTGAACTCAGAAAATAGTTTTCCCTAATTTTGCAATCACCAACTAACTAGATCTGAGTTAAAATCCATGTTTCTTTACTTCATCATGCTGACTTCTAATGAGAATAATTTTATCATACCCTCTTGAAAAGGCAAAGGTAACAGATCTGAAAAATCAAAATATACATCATTCTATTGGTATATTTTGATGAGCAGAATCTACATCATTCTATCACATTCCAAGAGGTCATTAGGATCAACAGAAAGGAATAAAGTTGTGGTTTGATAATTCTGCAGGTTCCAGGTAAAGTTAGGGCTGTGTATTCAGCACTAGTTTACCGAGAGTGGATATAAAGCAGACAGAAGCTCACTCTAAAATGGGCCAGAGAAGGGTCAGGAAACATGCCCTCAAGTATGATATCTGACATTCCCATAGTTAGCACCCTAACTTTTGATGTTTTGCTAAAACTTCCTATGAACCCCAGATTCAGAGTTTGTCTGTGTGATTGACAGAACTGGTCTGTCCTCACCAAAATCAAATGCGGAACCACTGAGATATCTCTGAGAAGAAATGAAAGGAAGAAAATGCCTGAAATAAGCACACGTAAACATTGATGCTCCTGAGCATTGAGAAGAAACACAGAGGGGGAAAGAAACCCTTTTCCATTTCAGTGTCAAGAAAGAGGACCACGGCAAAGCATCAGAGTCAAATCAGAGTCCAGCTCACTCTGGGGCAAATGGGATATGGCCTGGACCCTGAAGCCCCATGGTTCAGGCCATTCTGATCTTATAGCTTAGATGCTTTTATCTCATTAGTGAATTCTCTGGATCTTTTAAGCTTCTTTTCTACTTCAAAACAAGCAGAAAATGTCATAACAGATGTAAGAGCTTTGGGTAAATACAGGGAAAGAAAACCTCTCTCAGGGAGGAACTTGGTCTCAATAGTGAAAGAAATAGCCATGCATAGCTGGGCATGAATTCTGTCTACCTTTTCTCTACCCAACACTTTAAACAGCCCTGGTTGCCAAATCAGAGGGACACTAGAGGTGCAAAAAATAATAAAAAGCAGTATGTCTGAGAAAGGGAAAGAAAATGAAGTCTTAATTTTTCTCTCTCCATTCCTGCATCCATCACTAAAGTTCAAAAAGCTCTACAGTTAAAAATATAGGTCAGAGTAAATCAAGGCTACCATATTCTTTGAATAGTGGAATTATATCTTACTCTCTACCATAGAAAATAAAATCTGATACATTGTATATAATTAATAAATATGTGCATAATATTCTTTAGGTACACTAGAAAAAAATCCACCCACTTTGGAACCAAAAATATGTATTCCAAATGAGCAATTTTATTTATTTAACTCAGACACATTGTGAATTAGGATATCCTATATACTAAGTTTTTAGAGGAGATTTGTGATCACTCTCTATGATGATATAGTCTTAACTGATACAGTCTTTTACTTTAAAAGCCTTTGACATATTCTTGTCCCATCTCATCACTTCACCCTTGTTTTGTACTCTGTTTCTCTCAGATTATCTTTTATTATGTTTTTGACACCTATGTGCATGTTACCTGGCACACTGGCACAGTATTTATCTGCATTCAGCAAATACTATCTGGATTTTATTTAACTGTTAATTGCTTTCTGAAATAAAATATTTCCATTTTTATAAAAAAAAATTTTTTTAAACAAATGAAGAACAAACCCCTCCCTCAAGGGAATTCTGAAAAATTGGGGGCTCTCTTCTTACCATCACCAGAGAAGGGAGGCTGGCAGCTTATCCAGCCATGTGTTGCTCCCACAGCTGTCCCACACATCTGCATCTCCTGCTGTAGGGTGAAGGCCTGTCACCCTGCTTCACACATGACTACTGAAGCATGTCCATAGAAATCCCAACAGGTAGTCACTCAAAACTTCTGCCCATTGTGAGAAGAAAAATAACTCTGCCAATATAAACGATCCTGGAAGTAAGCCTAAGAAAAGGAAATTTTCAGGCATATTTTGAAGAGTTAGAAAAAAAAAAGTAATTACTGGGTCTTCATTACCATGTAAGGGAAAAGACCATCAGGAGACATGGAGGATTTGGGTTTCTCAGAGCCGAGAATTGGGACCATGGTGTGGCTTTCTATCTAATGAGAAGCTTCTTTATCTTTCACGTATCCAAAGGGGTTGGGGGGAAAGTTAAGATTTACTAACAAAAATCAGGATTAAGAAGAAAGATACTGAATGACTACCTTAGAGTTTGGGGAGGCTTTTATATTTCTATGTTAAGGAACAAAAGAAAAAATTACCTACAGCCACAATAAAAATATTAACATACTTTGGTCACTACTTAAGTGTATTATGTATAGAAAACAATTACTAATATATTCTTTTCAGTTACATATCATGCACAGTCTAAAAGCCAAATATTTTCAACCCCAAATCTCCTACTAAAAAATGAATACTCTAAAAATGCTGAGATCTCAGGGGCTGGGCATTTAGCTCAGTGGCATAAGCACCTGCCTGGCAAGCATGAGGTCGTGAGTTCGATCCTTGATACCCAGAAAAAAAGAATGCTGAGATCTTTATCTTTGCTTGTACATTACATTTTTTCTACTTGGCGTACATTACATAGTAAAATGTCAATTGTTGAAAAACATTGTATAATATATTCTTCATCAATCACATAAAATTATCTTCCAAACATATGCTGAAATCACAAGATAACTAAATCTTTACTCCAAATTCACATTAGCCTCAAGAATACACATATGGTTTTAGTTTGAGCCAAAGAACTAAAAACAGGATCCTAGTGTAGAATTTAGCATAATCAAATCTCTTAGGCCAGAAAGGGAGGAAGAACGTTGGACAAGACCCATGGACGTTCTACCCTTGAGAAAATCACATAGCTGCTAATTTTGCCTTCCATAGAGATTTTATAATTAAGTATGTGGCACTTTATTGAAGATTTTGGAAGATTATGTGGGTAAATGGAAAACTGCAGTGAGAAAACCTGTTTATAAAAATTTATTAATGTTATATGAATATTCTTCCTGTAACCCTCACATAAATCTTCTAGGAAGTCTCTCGCTAATCCAAATACAGGTGGAATTGGTTTTGAGGGCCACATAACCTGCCTACAGTAACACAGTAACCAGATTTCCTGAACATAAGTCAGGAGCTTTTAATTCTACCTCATTGATTCATTATCACAAAGGGGCCATCAATACTAATTAACATATGGCAAAATTTTCAGGGGCCTAACAGTCAAGCAGGAGCTGGTTTGTACGTGCACATCGACATGTGACACCTGGAAATATTAGGAAGAGTTAAAACACCAGGGCAAAGCATCCTTTCTCAGCAGCTTCTGCCCACATATGCCACTGGCCCTGAGGGCCCAAGTCCTGTCTGGTTTGTAACATACCCCATCTGGCCACCCCAAATGCATGCACATCAGCCCCTAAGGACTTTAAACTTTAATAATCAGCTCCTGTATTACAGCCATGTTATATGGTCTCAAATGTAGTTTATATCTTGTTTTATTTGGAAGAATCTTACCTAGTGACAGAATTATTACCATTTGGCTGAGAAACGTTTCTTTAAAAACAAATTTAAGCCAGATCAATTCACAAGCACATAAACAAAAGGAAAAACTTCATATTTAATGGAATGACATTTTTATAGAGATCATTTCAATAACTTAGGACTGTTGACCACTGAAACTACTACTATGAACTATCTTGGCACAAAAATATACCTGAAGCATTTATAATCTAAATTGGCTTTGTTTGAATTCAGCCATAAATGGTTTTTCTACTATTTGTTTTATTTTTCTTACTGCTTTGCTTCAAAAAACAATTTTAAAATGTTAAAGACACATAAAAGGGCCAACAGTTTTAAAATGTTTAAAATGTTAAAGACACATAAAAGGGCCTTATAACTGTCTCATAGCTTTCTGTTCTAGAGTCATCCAAGATGACTGGAAATTTTAATGGAAAATTTGCTTTTGGCCGTCATGGTCCAATTATTGTACTAGGTTATAACTCATTGTGAAATTTTGCCTTCCTAAAGATGTTTTAGACCCTTAATACTTCGTCCATTCCAGGACTCTGCTACATTCACACTTAAGAATATGCTCATATTTGCTCTTAGATGCTTACATTTTTCAAAGTGTCAGCCAGGACTTACTATAAGAATATCACTTTAATCAGGGTTTATGATAATGCCAGCATGCATTTACTTAGCTAATCAAAGAAATTTACTACTAATAATAGTCAAATAACCCATTAATTACAGCTCAGTAAAGTATCTGTGTATCCACTAATAAAGTCAGAGGAAAGAGTACTCCAAATATACTTTTAGCTGAAACTCATTTTGTTTCATTTATATTTTCTTCCTGTACAATCTACAGGTTTAATTTTTTCTGAAATTTCAAATCCTACCTCAAATCTCGTAGCAGTGAACCTCAGAGTTTACCCATAGCCCACCTCATCTGTATCTCTGCATATAGTCTGGTAGCTTGTTCACTGCCCAATCCTAGGGAGGCCAGTCATGTGTTAGAGGTTATTGATATCATCACAATTTTTTAATTATTAAATGGCAATAATATGTGAGTTGTTTTTTAAATCCACTTATTACAATAATTCTCCAACTGAAATAATAGTGTTTTAAAGAGGAGCCATAGTTTTCTAAGTCGTAATAAAGGTCTACAGATTGACAGTGATCTTATAGAAACCACTTTAATTCAGGTAAGTTAGTGTAAGTAATCATTTGATCATATATATATATATATATATGACAATGAATCTTTTTCTTCTGCTGAGGAGAGGCACTTACCATAAAGAGAAGTTAACCAGGGAACTACATATCACCCAACTTTCTTTAAAAATTACATCCATTGTTACATCAGTCTTGTCTACATTTACAGACCAAGGAAATATCATCTCCTCAGAGATCACTTTTAAATTAGTAAAATACATCATAATAAATCTAATTATATAGTAAAAAGGAAAAGCCAAAAGGAAGTTATTTTAATTCCAGTTGTATCCAGAGAAGAGACAAAGAAAATGGGAATGGGAATGGGAATGGGAATGGGAATGGAGGACAGGAAGAAGGAACAGAGGTAAAAAGGAAAAACTGGTGGAGGTGAGGCATGGGAAGAAAGGTGAGAAGGAAAGAAGAGATGTAACAGTAAAGAATCAAAGGATATAAGTGTGTAGAGAGAAAACAGAGTGGTGTAAAAGAGACAGCAAAAAAACATAAGAGAGGTGGAAAGACTTGGTAAATTCTCAGGTTAGTAGTAAATGAAGAACAATAATTTGGTCCTGTTTTGTTTTTCTTTGGCTTATGAGAAAAGCTACTTTAGCAAACTAAATTAATACAGCTCACTCATCACATGCTAATTTGTTCAGTATCCCTACACTTTCTGAAATTCCTCTTTCAGCAATTGATCAGAGGTGTAGTTGTTGTTTTTTATTTCTTTATTTTTGTTTTTTAATGACAGTGACAAGATGATCAAAGTGACTTGGCTAAATAAAATGAAGTCAAGTCAAAAAAATAAGAGTAAACTGCCTTTAATACTGGGTTGATGTGGTAACTTTTGATGTGATAGAAACAGATTGTATTTCTGGACAAAAGATGACGAGAGTTCACACTGTGATTCCATGGAGAAACATGTTCCAAAAGGAATAATTAAAACCCACTACACTTATCTATTCGAAGTCATTTACTTTTTTAAATATATGCAATATGGCATGAATAAATCAAGCTAATTAGCATATTAATCATAATTTGACTTTAGTCAATAATTAAATAATGTATAAATGAGTTACCAAAGAAAATCTTGCTCAGATGCAATAAAGCAATGTTTTAATCAATGTGTGATAATTTAGGGTTTATAAAGGCACCAGTTTGAGCATAAAAAGTGTAACTAGAGCAAGTATTTCACAGATAAAACCAAGCTCATCTCTTAGTCACACACACACACACACACACATACACACACACACAGAGCATTTTTTAGTGACAGTTTGTCTCATTCTCCACAGTGCTCCTATATACCTAAATGTGGAAAAAACTTTGAAGAATCCATGTCCCTGGTGAATGTTGTCATGGAAAACTTCAGGAAGTACCAGCATTTCTCCTGCTATTCTGACCCGGAAGGAAACCAGAAGAGCGTCATCCTAACCAAACTCTACAGTTCCAATGTGCTGTTCCATTCACTCTTCTGGCCAACCTGTATGATGGCTGGGGGTGTGGTGATTGTTGCCCTGGTGAAACTCACACAGTACCTCTCCCTGCTCTGTGAGAGGATCCAACGGATCAATAGATAAAAGCAAAAGGGATAAAATAGTTTTCTTTCAAGTTCAAATACTGTTTTCTTTCATTCTTCACCAAAGAACCTTAAGTTTGTAATGTGCAGTCTGTTATGAGTTCCTTAATATATTATTACACGTAGAGCAATAATGCAAAAGTTGTCCTATATGCAAACATGATGTCGTTATTATTCAGGAGAAGAAATACCGTTTTGTGTTAGTTGGTGGTTTTCATAACTTTGTTTTGATGCTGGGACGAGTATGTCCCTCTCTACTTCCGCCAAAATAGGGCTCAGTTATTCATTTGCCAAGCTTTGTGAAGGAATGTAGACAATATCAATGTGATAAAGTCTGCGTTCTGAGTCATCAGATCTTTTGAATACAAGATTTCTTATCATTTATTGTTTACTGAAGCTATAGCCAAAACTATTTTTTCATTTCTTATTTTAAATTGAGCCCTGTAGCAAGTTAAGGGACCAGATCTCCTAAATAAAGGGTGTTCAGAATTTTCCTTGTATTTTTACCATAACACTATAAAGAACGGAGAAGAAAGCAACTTTTCTTTCATTATTTTTTACTCACAGCTTTAGATTTTTTAGCTAATTTCCAAGAAAGAAGATGTTTTCCTTAGTCAATGGTACAATCTCTTCCTGTGATTTAAACAGAAAATGAACAGAGCCCTTTTCCATTTAAGACCTTGCTACTGTGTGAAAGAGTAAGATTGACAAGGAGTTTCATTACCTATGAACTGACTGAATGTTGGTAGGTGCTCCGTTATAATCCAGGAAAGTCTGTGTAACTATGATGGTTGAGTGAAAATCTTTATTTTATTTCAACTAAACTGCTACTTGCTGGTGAGGAAGTTTCAGTAGGTAAAATCTACTGTGGCAAATTAACACATTGAAATATTGGTCTTTGGAAGTTAATGAATGTCTAGTCTCTCTTCTGACAAGTGTTCCCTGTTGGGATTTTAAAGCTATGTACACAGAATATTTGTCTCCTCTACATGTTTTATTTTTCTATTTACAATTCCCTTTTTTGTTGCTATATTTTATACACAAAATAGACTTTTTTCCTAACATACATTTGGACTGAACAACAGATTTAAAGGAAGTCTTTCTTCACATTGCTATTTACTTATTATATTCGGGAGGGAGGGAATGAGGGATTGGTTTTAAATAAAAACATTTCATCTTTTATTTAATATCAATATCAAAAGAGAAGACAAACATCTATCTTTCTCATCAATATTTAAGTAACTTTTTGTAATGTAGTATCAAAGTTTTTTAGGTATTGCAAAATTTTACAAATCACTTGTGGATTGAATGGTAAAACTAATCTGCTGAAGTGGAAATTATTCTGCAATATTGTAATTCATAGTTTGACTTTTCATAAGCAAATAAATCCCTAGGGTGTAACCAGAACTTCAAATGTGTAATTAAAATTTTTTTCTAAAAATTCATTAAATCACAAAATTTGAATATTTCTTGCATTCCAAACTGACAAATCCATGGTAATCCAAAAATGTATAATGTAGTATCATTAGAGGCATTTTAAGAAATTGTGTATTTTTACTTCAAACACATACACACAATGTGGTAAATATTCAGGAAATTCATTCTACTCTACCTTAAAAGTGTAATTGTAAAGATAGTAAAGAAATCTTTGGGGCCCATGTGGTTGAAATTTTGTCATCTTTCACATTCCTTGAGCTTCCCTTAGAATGATCCAAGGGTGAAATATATGTGAGTGAAATTAGTAAAATTATTAGATGTGTTTTCTTACTTTCTTTTGGATTTTTATTTAAAAATTCTCAACCAATATTTGCGGTAGTGTAGAACTCTCAAAATAATTACCCCAAAAAGATATTAACTAGTACTTTCTTAAATCCCAATATAGCAATAGCCCCTTTAGGTAACATAGGTATGTATACAATTAAATGCTCAATATTAAAGTAGAAATACCTGTGACTACTAATAATGTTTTAATTCTGGGGGTCACACTCAAGACTGCCTGACCACTGAGTTACATCTCTAGCCCTTTTATTATTTATTTTGAGATAGAGTCTTACTAAGTTGTCCAGTCTAGCCTGAAACTCATAACACTCTTGCCTCAGCCTCCCTAAATGCTGGGATTGCAGGCATGGGCCACTGCTCCTGTCTTAATTTAATCTTTAGAACACGATTGAAGGGCGTATTACTATTCTCTCATCCTATAGATGAAAACGTTGAAGCTCAGAGATGTTAAACACTTCACCGAAGTTACACAGACACTGAGATGGTCAGAGCAGAGAAGTCTCGTCCTACGATTTTCCCTTTATGAAAGCCATTGGGGTATTTTACACGGGGGGCACATCTGAAGTGTGGGAGAAGTATAGGAATAAAGAAGAGTGCTGAATTAGAAGACTGCTCAAGATTCAGGCATTAGGTGAGTAAGCCTCAGTCTGTCGCCTTTTTGGCTATGAAATTAGGCAGCAAGGCTAGCTGACTACCAAGGTCCCCTTTTAACATTAACACACTATGTTACATGTATGGAATTCTGTTCTGCAGACTTCAGAGCAGGGTCTGATTCTCAAACCGAATCTGTATATAATAATCTATGGGTAAAAAGCTCCCATATAATATTTCCAATAAGCCACCTGCCTCTTTAAGTACGAAAGACTTATTTACATCTGCCAAAAGTAGAGCTCTGAGTCTCCACATTATTCAATTAGAATGATTTCCCCAAACGTTATTAATGTCTTTGCTTCCAAATCACTTTCATTATCCAATTGACACATCCCATCTAAAACTTTATTGATTTCAGATTCCCTGAGCTGCAATTGCATTAAACCCAGAAATGATAAATGCACCAATGACTGCTCGCAAATGGCTATAATAAAAAGATACAATTTTGTAGAAAAATACTGGCAAAGCACCAGCTGGTGGTAATGTGTAAGCAATCATAAAATACCTCTCAAGTAGACCATGTGACATTTAGAACTGCAGCATGTGACTCTTTTTTCATTGCTCTGAATGCTCCCAAAATACACATGCAAAACATTTATAAAACAAATATTTTCAGTATGTTGACCTACAAACCTCTTATACCACATTCCTGTGTAAAACATCTTTCATTGTAATCATTTTATTGACATTAACTGGTAAAGGTTGAAATACTCCTTCTCAACTTCTATTTTCTCTTCCTCCCTTGTAAGGAAAACACCACCAGAATAATCTCACAATTCTACTCCACTGTACATAGCACACAGAAACTCTGACCCAAAGGAACAAGTTCAGGATTCTCCTGTAACCATGATGTATATAGCAGGACTGACCAGATAATTTCTTTTTTATTTTTTTAACTTTGAAATAGTTATACCAATTTATTTCAGCAAGAGTATTTTATTTTTTATTTTTGTCCATTTTTATTTTTTGTTACTACATGTTTGCAGCACATGATCACGTTCCTCGTGGGGGGTTGGTACATGTATATAACACATCTTAATCCTTTATTTTAATCCCCTTTCCCTCTCCTCCCTTCTCTCTCCTTCATCAACTTTTCATATACAAAGGTTCTATCTTGCTATTTCCTATTATCTATCTTTTATTTTGCTTTTTATTTACATTTTCACGTTCTTTTATAAAAGAAACAATATGATATTTAAGTTTGTGTGTCTGATGAATTTCACTTGACATTATGGTCTCAAGGTGCACCTATTTTTCTGCAAATGACTTGTTTATCTTTCCTTGAGGCAGAATAGTGCTCCAGTGTGTAGAGTTACCACATTTTACTTACCCACTCTTCAGTTGATGAACATATCAGTCACTTCCAAGATTATGAATTGTGTTGCTATAAAAATGAGTCTGTATGTGTCACTGTAACATGATGCTTTTAAATCTTTCAGGAAGATATCTAGGAGGGATTAACTGGGTCAAACGAAATTTCTTGTTTTAGTTTTTTGAGGACTCTACCTATTGAGTTCCATAATAGTTACACGAGTTTCTATTCCCAAAAATGTAGACAGGTTCCTTTACCCTCAGCTTCACCAGCACATATTGTTTTCTGATTTCTTGATGATAGTCAGTCTTTCTAGAGTAAGATAAAATCTCAATGTTGCTTTAACTTGTATTTCTCTAATGGAAAAAGATGTCAAGCATTTCGTCCTGTATTTTTTGGTGATTTGTATTTCTTCTTCTGAGAAGTGTCTGTTCATTTCAGCTGCCCATTTTTACTGGATTTTTTATTTTGGGGAGTCTAATATTTTTGAGTATGTATTCTAG
This sequence comes from Hydrochoerus hydrochaeris, assembly GCA_004027455.1. Lineage (NCBI taxonomy): Eukaryota > Metazoa > Chordata > Mammalia > Rodentia > Hydrochaeridae > Hydrochoerus > Hydrochoerus hydrochaeris. Next base: position 393,969 of record PVLA01000765.1, read on the forward strand.
ATATTAATCCTTTGTCTGAGGTGTGAAAAAATTTTTTCACATTGTGTAGGTTATCTCTTCACTCTTAGTTATTTATCTTGTGGTAAGAACATTTTAATTTGATCTGATCCCATTTATTAATACTCGGTGTTATCTTTTGTGTAGTTGGAGTTCTGTTCTGAAAGTCTTTGCCTTTACTTATGTCTTCCTACATTTTATGTATTTTATTTTCTAGCAGATTGCTTCTGTTTTAACATGTAGATCTTACTTTAATACCTGATGAGATCTATAAATCTGGAGTCAGTCTTCTACATGTGGACAACCATTTTCTCAGCACCAATTGTTCAAGAAGATACTTTTCCTCCACAGTAGGTCTTTGGCCTCTTTCTCAAAGATCAGGTAGCCAAACGTATTTGGTGTTGTTTCTGCATCTTCTATTTTATTCCATGGATTTTTTTTTTTTTTTTTTTTGCTTGGGTGTGGTTTGGTTTGGGGTTTGTTTGCTTGTTTTTTGCCAATGCCCTGTTGTTTTTATCACTGCAGGTTTGTGATGTACTGGAATTGTGATGCCTCCTTCCTTTCTCCTTTTGCCCAGAATTGCTTTTGCTGTTCTAGGTTTCTTTTGGCTCCATATAAATTTTAGGATTATTTCCTCCAGTTCTATGAGAAATGCTACTGGTTTTTCCATTGGACTTGAATTAAATCTGTATATCGGTTTTGGACGTATGGCCATTTTGTCTGTATTTGTTCTGTCTATAAAGGAATAGAGTTTATCTTTCCATTGTCTGGTATCCTATTTGATCTTATCTCAGAATTCTGTAGTTTTTCTTCTAAAAGTCTCTCAATTCCCTGGTTAAATTAATTCCTAAGTATTTAATTTTGCTTAATGCTCTTGTGGAAGATATTGTTACCCTCATTTCTTTCTCTGTGAGTTTATTATTAGTGTACATAAACACTACTGATTTTTGTGTGCTGACTTTATATTCTGCTACACTACTGAATTTGTTATTAATTCTAGTCTTTTGGTGGAATTTTTCAGGTCTCCTAAGTAGAGGATCTTGTCATCTGTTAAAAATGATAATTTGACTTATTCTTTTCCTATAACTATCCCTTTTATTTATTAGTCTCTTAACAAATTTCTCTAATTAATGTTTCAAGAAATATATTGAGAAGAAGTAGTGATTGTGGGCCATCTTTGTCTTGTTCCTGATACTAGAAGGAAAGCTTTTAGTTTCTATCCATTTAATAAGTTGTTGGCCACTGGTTTGTTATAAGTGACCCTTATCAGACTGAGTTAAGGTCCTTCTCTACCTATTTTCTTCAAGGTTATCATGAAAGCTTGGAAAGCTTATCATGTTGAATTTTGTCAAAGGTTATTTCTATATCTATTGAGGTCATCCTGTGATTCTTGTCCTTGCATCTATTTATGTGATGCATTACTTTTATTCATTTGTAAATGCCAAACCATCCTTGCCTCTCTGGAATGAATCCTACTTGGTCAGGATGTATGATCTTTTTGATGATTTATTGTATCCTGTTTCCCAGTATCTTATTGAGTATTTTTGCATCTATGTTCATTACAGAGATTGGCCTATAGTTCTCTTTTTTAGTTGGGTCCTTTCCCAATTTTGGAATCAGGGTAATTCTAACTTCCAAGATTAAATTTGTGGGTACTCCTTTTCAATTTCATTAAAGAGTCTGAGGAGTATTGCCATTAGATCTTCTCTAAAGTTCTTATAGACGTCAGCAGCGAATCCATCAGGTTCTGGGCTTTTCTTAGTGGTAGTCTTTTTTTATTATTTCTTCAATTTTATTACCTCATATTAGATCATTCAAGGTATATATGTCTCTTAGTTCAGTTTTGTTAGTTCATTTGTATCTGTGAATCTATTAATTTCTTCTGAATTCCCCATATTTGGATATTTTTCTGCTATCACTCCTGTAAACTAGTTTTTTATGCCCTTTATGCTATCTTCTGTGATTTCACTTATTTCAATTAATCATAGGTTAGTCTTCTTTGTATCAGCTAGCCACTGTTGGATCCATTTTCCCTGCTCTCTTGTTCTTAAGATATCTGTGTGTTACTTTGGATGCATCCTTATCTTCTAATTATGATGTTTTTGTCCTCATCTTGGACACTTGCACTGCCCAAACTTTCAATATAATTTTTAATTTCTTGAGTTTCTGTTTAGAACCTCTTCCTTCTTCCTTCCTTCCTTTCTTTTCCTGACTTTTATTAGTATATGTCACGGTATATAATGATTACATTCAGTGCTGGATATTAGTATATGTATATAACATATTTCAGTTCTATTCTTCCTCTCCCCCTCCCACCTGCCAGCCTGCTTTTATTTTTCCAGCATCAGATTCATTTACTTATCTTATAAGATATTATAGAATTAATTATAACATATACAAATTGAAAACCAGGTGAATAGGCCAAAGAACATATAAAACACACAAGATAATTGTACTAAGCTAAGGTGAACTTTTAGACACATTGTCTACACTGGATTACAATACTTTTTTCTTCTCTTCTTTCCTATTACATAACTTTTATTTCATACTCTATATATACAGTATATTGAGTTTTTCATATCAGAGAAACCATGCACTATTTAAGCTTGTATGTCTGAATTACTTTCCAAGGACTCTAATTCTTTGCTAAGCTGGTCATCCATGTTTTGAATCATTTTTGTTTAGCTCAGTTAGGTTTTTATCAGTATCTTCTCTAAGCTCCTTGATTATTTTGCTTATTATATCCATTATCTAGTTATAGCTTCTATGAGCCTGCCAAGTACTTTATTGATCTGCTTATTAATCTCCTCAGCTGTCTTTTCAGATAATGTGGCTAAATGGCTTTTACTTTCCTTCCCCTTGATGCCTCATGGATCAGTTTTGGAAGAATTGGTAGTTTGGGGCAGCATTTTGTTGCCTTGTCTTCTAATATTTTTATGGTTTTGTTTTGTGCCTACATTTGTGATTACTTAAAGTAGAAAGACTGTTGTTAGTATGGGGATTTCTTTAGTTTGTCTGCTTTGCAATGATATTCTCAGGAAACAGCCAACTATGATCCTTTCCTTCAGCCTCAAGTCTGATTGCCTCTTTTTTTTTTTTGAAGAGAATAAAACCAAATGAAAAAAAACAAAGTGGGGTCAGTCCAAACAAAAGGATGGACGTAGTACATGACTTAAAACTAAATGCAAGGTGATCTTCAATGGTTACCATGGTGTGTCGTTATCTTCAATAGAATTGCCCATATCATCAGGCACAATAAAATTGAACATAGCAGTACAGAGCAAAAACAAAACATGGGAGACATTATAGGATTTCAATAGTCATTATAGGACTTCAATAGTCAAATCAGGATGGGTATCATAGTGAATTTTATGGTCTTCAAGAGTAGTTGCCTATACTCTCAGACTTGATACTATGAAACATAAGTGATTCAAATAAAATCAGTCAAGACAAGATAGCAACCAAACAAAACAGATTCAAATAAAATCAGTCAAAATATGACACTGAAAACAATACAGGGCTTCAGATTAAGTTAATAGGAAATTTAAAATGTACCATTGTACATCCTGATTTCTTTGGAATAGCTGTCCATGTCATCAAATCTAATACAAGTAGACAAACTGGAACAGAATATAACCAAACTAAACACAGCGATGAAAACAATGTGGGTTTCAAATCATGATACAAGACTACCAATGTCCTCTGCCTTCCCTTTTTAGACAACCCCTCCCCTTCCACTTTCACAAGGTGCATGGTACATTTTGTATTCCACTAACCCCTTTATTTTTAGATTGGGAAGGCAACCCCCTATTTACCTAGGTGGTTCTGAACCTTTTTACCCCTGAGCTTGATCTCGAGTTGTATCCATTTACCTACAAAAGCCTCAAGATTTTCCTTCCTTACAGCTGAGTAGTTCTCCATTGTATAAAAGTGTTATATCTTTCCAACCAATCTGCAGCTGAAGGACAAACTACCCCCACTTTTTTCTAGTTCTCTGTCACATAGAGCATTATTTTCTCATCTTTGACTTTTAGTCCATAAACTCTCTTTCAGGTTAATTATGTTTCTATATAGAGCATCTTGATGGACCCTATATCCATATCCACTTTGCCTGTGTTTCTTTTTAGTAGTGTATCGAGACCATCCATGTTAGCAATTATGGCAAACTTTCTCTGCCTCATCTCTGCCATGCTCTTTTTCTGTCATTGTTTGCCTACTTTTCCCCTTCATTCCAATGTCTGCCCCATTCAGTGAGCCCCTTCTGCCACTGTAACTGAAGCCATGGTCTTTTTTTCTCTCTCTCTAGAATGTTCTTCAGTATTTTTTTGTAGGGTTGAATTGGTGATCATAAACTCCCTCAGTTCCTCTTTGTCATGGAAGCATCTTGTTTCTCCATTTATTTTGAGATAGTTTTGCAGAGTACATCAATCTGGGTTGGAGATTATTTTCTTTCAGGGCTTGAAATACTTCACTCCAAGCTCTTCTTGATTTGATGTTGTGTCAAGAAGTCTGTCATGATTCTGATGGGTTTTCCTTTATAGGTGATCTGTCTCTTTTCTCTTACAGCTTTTAATATTCTGTTCTTGTGTTGAATTTCTAGGATCTCTATTATTATATGTCTGGGTATAGATCTACTTTGGTTATAGCTAGCTGGAGTTCTGTATGTCTCATATATCTGAATATCATTTCCTTTTCCTATGGTTGGGAAGTTTTCTTTAATTATTTCTGTAAATAGCCTTTGTATTTCATTTGTGTTTTCCTCTCACTGTGAGTGTTTCTTCACTCACATTTTTATCCTTAAGTTATAAATCCTCTTGTCATCTTCTAGCCTCTTTATTGTTACTTCCTGGTTCCTTGTTATTTTTAAGAGATCTTTCCTTTCATGATCACACATTGCAAACCTGTCTTCAAGGTTTGATAGTCTATCTTTAGTTTCTTTCAAGCAGTTTTGCCAGCTTTCAATGGAGTTTTTAATTTCCTGGTAATTTCTGTGAATCTGTTTCATGTATTCTAGATTTTTTTTTATATTCTTCATCAAAGGTTTCCCTCCTTTTTCTATGCCCCTCCATTCTTCCATCTGTGTCTTCTTGAGAGGTGCATAGTATTTCTTGTATTATTTTTCTTATATCTTCCTTTATTTGTATTAGTATTTCTGTTTTAAGTTCTTTTATAATTTCACAAAGATATTTCTTTATGTCAGATGCTGTTTCTTTAGAGACAGTGGGTGTGCAACCCCCAATCTCTTCTGTTTACCTCTCCTGGGCCAGTACTGCTTGGGTTGGAGGCTGGAGACTTCCTTTTGTTTCTTCCTCTTGTCATGTTTCTGATCTCTTCCAGACAAGTGGATAATGGGGTCCCCAGCACTTCCTGTATTGGTTACAATTACTCTGAAGTGTGCTAGCTAGGGATTTCTGCTTTCCCCAATCTGCTGGTGACCACTGGAGTGCAAGCAGGGATGGGGAGGGCTGGCCTCTCCCTTCTGAGCTGATCAACCACTGGGAGTCCTCACCACATTAGTGTGTGCCGTGTGGTCGGGGCCGGTTAGGGATAGTTCCAGGGAAACCTCGGTCTTGGGTATTGGATTGCACACAGGGGTTGGACTCAGTCCAAGAAATTCTTACCAATCTGCTCTGCACTAGGAGTGGCTGAATGAAGCCAGCTGCAATTCTAATTCCAGGCTTATCCTGCCTGACTCCAAAATGTCACCCATCCAATCACCCAATCCTGTAGGAGGGCTGAGTTTCCCACACTCACCATGAGCTGGTGCAGATCTCTGGTCTGGCCCTGCCCTCCAAGACTACATTCTCCTACTGAAGCCTTCGGGCTTGCCAACCTCCAACTTCACCATGCCCCTGTGTCTTCAGATTCCAGTGGCATTTCACACATAGTGAGACGGGCTCCAATGAGAACAAGTCTGGCTACAACCTTCTGTCCATGTTTTTCTTTTCTTTCTTTTTTTTTTTTTTCACTTTAGTTTCTTCCTGGGTTGAGAGGATCCATCTGGTCTTCTCCAGGATGCTATATTCCAGCATCTGAGCTGTTTCTCTCAGAGAGGCTTTTTACTTTGCTGCTTATTGTTCCACCATCTTCCCAGCGTCCTCCAAAATATCTAAATTTTCTGATTATCTCTTTCTAATTTGGGAAGAGATGGTGTAGTGTAATTGACCCAGCATGCAGTGGGAATGGACCACAGAATTGTTAATGTGACCAAGGTAATCCAAATATTTCTATACAGAGAAAACCTATTAATAGTAACAATTATGCGACCCTGACAACATTGAGTAAATCTATAACGGTAATATCACCTAAGACAACTTGGATGCTGACTTATCATAAGAACCAATAATGTACCACCTCTAGCCTTAGAAAATAAACCTATAATTATAGTATTAATACTAAGACAAACCAAATATTGACATACTGCAAAAATTTACTAATTGTAGCAACTATTCCTCCACTACTGATGGAAAAGAATTCCAGCAGTAATAACACAGAGCTAACTATTTAAAGATTAGTAAATCTTACAGATTATACTATTAAAAATAGGGGGTTAGGAATGTGAGAATGCAAAAGTAGAATTTTGAAAATGTAAACAATGGAAGAAGAGAATGAGGAGAGAAAAGTGAGACAAAGGATACCATTAAGGAGTAAAGGGATGGTTGTTGAATTAGATGCACATAATAGGAAAAAAAAATATAGAAGATTAAAAACAGGAGAAAAATAACATGGATAATAGAAAAAGTTAAAAGGAAACAGAAAAAAGAGTAAGGAAACAAATGAGTCCAAACATAAGGGGGAAAAAACTCCTGTGTAGTTTTGAATGAGTAATTTCCTTCCAGGATCCCATGGTTTCAGAGTCCAGTGAGTTTGTTTCATCTGCCTAGACTTAAGACCTATGAGTTTGTGAGGTGTGTCCCGTATTCCAGAGGCCCCCCTATTTAACCCAGGCCATAACAGTTGTCCACACTGAAACATGTCTTTGCTCATGCTGGTGAGTAGAGAAGGCAATCAGTTCTCAGATCTGTACTGGACTGGATGTAGGAAGTGGGGTTAGAGTTTAAGTGCTTAACGCCACCAGATGCTTTCACACCCAGCTGTTTGTGAGTGCAACAGGGCCTGGCTTCTCACCACCAGTGACAGAGTGGATGTTCTTCTTGACCAGAGTTGAAACTTCTCAGGGGATTCCTTTCTATACCATATCCGGTCTGCAACTGTCTTCTATGGTTCTCACCCAGTCACTCTGGGAAGGTAACACTTGGAGCCCTGAAGCGAAGTTGTTTCTCAGTTGTCTAAATCCAATGTTTAAATAATCAACCTTTTCCTGAAATGGTGCCTGATGAAGTGATATGGTGTGCATCGGTGCTTGAATTCCCCTAGCTGTTGCCTGCTGTGTGAAAGGGGTCCCCTTAAAGCAAACTCCACACTGTTTTTGCAGTTCACAACAGACATGGACTCCACTGCTGTTTCTCCCTGGATCTCATATCCTTGAGCATTACCTTGCTTCTGGGGAGCCATGTTCCCCTCTACATGCACTGTGAGAGCTGAGGAGGCAGTTCAAATGGTTTTGCTCTTTGCTTGCACTATAGACCATCATCCCAACTTCTTTGTAGCTTATAATTTTTCCTGTCAGCATCTTCCTCATTCTTGGTGGTCTCTCTCTCTCTCTCTCTCTCTCTGTCTCTCTCTCTTTTCCCCACCATATTCCTTTCTAATGTCTGGATTCTGGATCTTGGAGAGGCTGATTTTTGCTAGTGATCACCACTCTGCCATTTGCCTTCCTCTCAACAGACAATTTCTGAATTGAATCTTTTCCATTCTTTTATAGTTACAGCAACTGTAAGGAAGAACACAAAGTACCCAACACTGCCTTCTGTACTACAAACGAGTTTATAATCTGCCAGAAGGGCTGAGACAACACAAATTTAAAAACATAGAATAATAGTCTGTAATCCACATGAGTGGAGATAATATCTACAAAAAGTTGATGTGAGACATAACAGAGATATATTTGTAAAATACCTAGCCCTGTATGTAACATAAAATAGATACTTAAAAATGGTAATTGTAACTAATAATAGTAAAATGTGCAAAGGGTCTTAATGGTATTGGTATAGATACTAGGAATATATAGTCCCTTGGATTTGGAAAGACTCTAAAATATCATTTTACCCAAAACTCACACCAATACCTAAATTCCTTCTATAATATCTTTAGCAGCCTTATCTAGTAATAAGGGCATTGTAACAGTTACTATAATGAAATATCTGAGATGGGTTTTTTTAAATAAGCATTATTTAGCTCGTATTCTTATAGGCCCAAGATTAGTGACCTCAGTACTTTGGGTCTCTGTAAGAGCAGTGGGTGACAATGGCAGAAGTACCTGTGAAATCAAGTGGTCACACTGGATCCAGTAAACAGAGAAAGAATTGGACTAGGGTCCCACAGTCTACTTCAAGGAGTCAAGTCCCCCATCACTTATGGACTCCCCACTAGACCCCACCTCTGAAAGGGCTGTAGCACCTCCAATATTACCACTTGAGAGACCAGGACTTAAGATATGGGTTTTGGGAGACATTCATCTAAACCATAACAGTTACTACCTGAATCCTGTCATTGCTGAGCCAGGTCATCACTTAGTGCTGGAAAGCTTTCCTGACATAAGTGAAACTCCATCTCCCTCCCTATATTACCTAACAGCTAAATTTGTACAAAATAAAAGCAACACTCCTATCACTGACTTACTTTATCAGTGATATTTATTGGGCAAAAAAAAAAAAGAAGAGAAGGAGAGAAGAACAGATTTCCTTTGTTTGGAATACAAGACAATGGAAAAATAACCTTTCAGAAGAATTATAGAAATAAAGGAAAATTTATGAAGATAACATAAATGACATCAAATTTAAATCAACACCTGCCTGCCTGGCAAGCACAAGGTTGTGAGTCCAATGCCCACATTGTTCATGGATGCATTAAATCGATGAGCCAGCTAAATCTGGTGTTTCTGTGAAACTCAATGCTATGTGTGTTGAGAACAAGTTGGCCTCCTGAAAGGTAGCATTGTCTGAAGTTCTACTCTGTATTCTTATTCAACTTTATGACAACCAGAGTAAGATAACTTAAGAGCATAGTTGTGCTCCAAAAAATGTTGCTACAACTGTCTTGTGTTTATTATGGCTAATGTAACATTCTTCAGTACCCTACAAAAGACTTAAAAGAGTCGAATGTAGTAGAGCACACCTGTAGTCGCAGCACTCAGGAGACTGAGGCAGGAGGATTGTTTCCAGTTTGAAGTAAGTTCAAGGCCAGCTTCAACTACATAGTGAAACCCTGTTTCAGAAAGACCAAAAAAAAAATTGGAAGAAAATGTCTATCTGTGCAATCTAGTTGAGACTGAGTGTTTCATTCAGCTAGAAAGAGAAGTTGTTCTTTCAAACAATATATTCACTTAATTAGGGCCTCTAGATCTGTTCTTTAACCTAAAGAAATTTAATCTACACGCCCTCGCAAGGTTATGACTTGTTACCAATATTGCGTATCAGAACCACAAATAAATCTGCAAAGTCTTCTTACATATTTCCATTAACCGTTAGCAGTACCAGGAATTTCTTTAGGTACTTTTTAAGTAAAAGACACAATTTCTCTTTACAAATTTCCCTCTGCAACTCTTCTTTCTTTTGCCCTTCCCTTAGTTACAGTTTTAATCTTCACATATCGGCAAAGATAACCTGCAGCAACTACGTGTTCACAAAATCTCTACGTCTCAGTCACAAGAGTAAATTGCAGTATTAAAATCAGACCTCAAAAAAGCCAGTTCTACTTGTATCACCTGCCCACACAGGGCTCCCCAACATGGCCCAAGGGAGACACAGATTGTATAGTTCAACATCACATCCCAGCCTCAGAATGCCGACCAGCAGTCATGTGGTTTTCAGCCCCAGTAGATGGGAGTAAAATAATCTTTTAAAGAAAACTAATGTGTGTTTAAGGACAGAGGAAGGGTGCTGAGCAATTAAAAACAGCAAACATTTGTTCAAGCCACTTGAACAAATTCACACTACTTTTTTTCCCCAGCACAGATTCTGACTAAAGGAAATAGAAGAGCACGTATCACTCAAAGAACAATTTTAGGACTCTCCTGAAAAATATCACCAAGACATGTACAGACAATTTCTAAGTGAAATTATATGTGCAAAGGAGATAGAGAAATTTTTTTTAAAAAAAAATCTAATTTAAACAACTATTGCTATGTATCAGATACTGAGAATTTTCACAAGGGTCTTTTCTTTGGTAGCTAACAAATATTTATTTGGCCTAGCACAAATTCAGTTGTCCCCATTCCCTGCTTATTTTGAAGTAAATTAATATCAGGAGCATGTGAAGATATCAGTTTTCCCTAGCTCTTAGATTTTTTGTACATATCATAACATTAAAGAAAATGGTTTTCCTTTGGACTATGGGGTGTTATTTATTGTCACACATAAATCAACAGGAAGCATTACTCACCACCTGCAACCTTGCCTACCATCTGCAACACCATGATTACTTCCACACCTATATCTATGTGATAACCTTGATTCAAATCTGTCCAAACTCATCAGCCTTCTCTGGTCAGACTCATCAAATCTTAGGTCTTTTATTTGCTGCATTAAAATTCTAGCAGCCTCTATGTGGCAGCTGCAGACCCTGACACTTAGCCCTCCACGTGATGAGCAAACACAACAGGCCCTCCTGGTGCCATCTTTGAACATGACAGAAGTACTGCTATGAAACAATTAACAGTACTTGTCCCCTACCACAAGCGGTCAGGGGCTGTAACTAACATCTAGCAATACTGAGAAGGCCAGAAGTTCATACAGGAGACTCATAATAAATTGTAAAAAATGTATCCCATCCTTTGTATAATTGTGATGGTCATAGATTTGGAGCCAATGCTATACTTACAACCCTCTCTAGAAAATCATAATTAGCTAAAAAAAATTTTAGACATCCTAGAAATTTCAGCTGTCCAGGGATCTACCAACAGAAATCCCAGGATTCGAGTCAGGCAAAGTTCTTATAGAAGACTGGTTTTGTGCTAATGCTAATAAAGAGGCTCTCCCTTTTATACCTCCCAGATTCTTTGAAAACACCATCCTTTCTGGCTAAATAAATAACCTTTTGAACACTAACAATCCTGAAGTTAGTTTGGTCACCATCCAACACTGTTTAGAACATTCTTATGGTTGCGTGTGAGATACCACAGTGGAAATCAGCAACTGTCTCATCTTTTAAGAAGGAAGCATTTTAATATCAGAAACTGTCTGCATTTACCACTAAACTCAACTCAGAAAAAATTCATGGAGACCTTGGATACAGGAGCTCTTTAGAACATCGGGTAAAGCCAGCAATTTACTTTATCTCTAATAAAAGTACAGAACATGATCCTTGGACATCAACCTTGGGAAAATTAAAAGCCATCTTCATACAATCATTACCAATATTTCTACTTGTTTGGTAAAGATCTGTAAGTTGAACCCAGTCATTTGCAAGTGTCAAGCAAGCTCAAAGGAGATTTTGTTTCAACAAGAGAGGGTAAACCAGCTTTTATCAAGTAAGACACTCCAGGAAAAGCTACAATATTTTGCTGCTGGGATGACTTGGATCATGGAGTGAACCAGCCTTCAAGTAACTTTTGTACTTTCCTTCCCACACCTGTTTGGCTCACCCTTTCGAATCAAAGGCCATCCCCAATGCTCCAATTCTTTCACATTTCTGAGATTTTGCAAACACCTTCTTTGCTGGAGAATCACTTTTGTCTACTTGCTTCTCTCCCCTTGCCTAACTTACACCTGTCCCCTTAAGGCTCATCTTCAGCCACATCTGTACAGAAGAAATCCCTGACCTTCCCAGGCCTTATCTGACTTTGGTAACACTGTACGTTATTGCACCTCACTACCAAAACACCTATCCACCCACACTGCTGTTTGGGTTTATTTCTCCAGCACCCTTACAGGATTATTGAGGGAATGGGTTTATTTTATTCATTTTTGTTCCATTTCATTTTTATATTTAAATGCCCTAAACCAGTGATGGCAAACCTTTTAGATCTTTCAGTGATAACAAACAGCCTGCTGCAGCTTGGGTGCTGTAGGGTCACTACCACTGTCTCAGTCCAACACAATCCTGGCACATAGGAAACACTCAGGAATTTTTTATTTAAGTGAATGGCTGAATTATTAATAAAAAGCAAGCAAACGTAAAGGATTCTTTGCATTGTTTCCTGGAGATCATCCCCAAATACCAAATATCTGAAAAGCCACTATTAAAAATCTCTTTGTTTTTCTATACACTCTTAATGTGGCAGTAAAATAGCAGATAACCCAAAATGAAGCTGTCTATCTGGGTCAATAATTCTCCAACAAAATATTACACTTGGAGTCATCTATCATCTCAGAACTAAGAATGAGGCTATAAGGATATATGAAAGGTAAATTATAAGAGGAGACAGAGTCTTAAACTCCTAGAATGTAACAATACCCAAAAGGGTGAGGTAGTCAAAATAAGTGACTAAGCACACTGATACTGAAATCATTCAGGCCTGAGCTGTACCCTTGTCCTGCCATTCACTAGCTGAGACATTTTGTGTGAAACACATTTAACTCATGCATCAGTTTTTCATCTGGAAAAAAATAGTATAATATTAAATCACAAGATTAACTGAGATAATACATGAAATGCCTAGCAAATGTCTAACACATAATAAACACTCATGAAATGATATCAGTTGTTTTATGATAACTTATAATAAAAGACAGAGATTATTATTTTTAGTACTGAACAGTAAGAGTTGGAGACAAAAATAGATGTTTAGATACACTGCAAGCAATAAGATTTTTATGTCAAGTTTCATCTCTCTATAGTGCTTTCTTGGTCTCACCCCAGCTTTAGCACTGCCAACAAAATTCTCATATCCAAGGTCAGTTTCAGGGAGATTTTAAAGCACCACTTGTCAGCAGAGGTATGGCATGGGAAATCAAGAAAGTGATTTCAAATATTATCACATGCTCCCAGTTTATTCCGAGGAGACCCCAAATTTTGCAAGATAAGATTCAGTCCTTGTGTTGAATTTCATCTGGAATCTCAAAAGTTCCAGTAACTTAAAAATAGAAGCATAAGAGGCCAAGAAATCAAGGAGCTCTCTGAATTTTGGATCTCCAGAACCACTTAGAAATGAGGGGTGCAAGGAGATACAGAGAGTGGTTACAGTACGTGCTTCAACCTGGGTGGATAACACCAATGCTACACTCAAGAGTGCTGTAGATTGGACCTGAGTTTATCTGTTTTTTTCCTAGAAAAGAGTCAAAACACTGAGCTATAGCCACACACCTTAACTAAACTAACATTTTCACTCAAGGGTTGCCTGGCATTTATTTTAAGTTCATATCAAGGACATAAACATGAGCTACCAATCTAGGAACTGAAAATATTATCCTTCACTTTCTATCTCCAATTTCCAGTAAAATGGAAAGAAGAAAGTACCAAGAAAGTTACTCAATAAATGGCAAATATCTTCTCACTGAAAACATTTATTCTCCCAAATTGAAAAAATGGCCAGAGATGTTCAGTATTTTCTCCATATGATGGAACACTTCCTATTCATACAAAAAAATACTTAGGTACTTAAAAAGTCTAGGGTGGTGGGGAAGGGCTACAGTGTGCTTCAGAAGCCTAAACACACACACACACACACACAGTGCAATAAATAGCTTTTTCAAGTTTCTCACCAGGCAGAGCACATCTGCTTCCTAAATGAGTCATTATGTTGCTGCTCTATATTCCAGACAGCTTAAAGTGGTAGAAGGTAGAGAACAGAAGTTTTGGAAACTTTCCCTTCTCATAAATTAGTCATTATTGATTTATATCACCATTAAAATTTAAAACAAGCAACCTCTGGTGATCAAAGAAAGGGACCAGGATGACAATGTTCTTCTGCCTACTAATATACCCAGAAATCAGTATAATTGACTAGAAATTGGTTTAAACAGCAGAAAGCTGAAAAATAACACAGAAGCTGTTGTGCCATAATTAGGGACCTTTTTTTATCCACCACTATTTACCATATGCTTAAAGAGGGGAGAAGACAAACTGCAACCACGGCAAAACATGGAAGCCCCTTTCACTCTCCTTCAGTCTGTTTGACTTGTAACTGTGGCTGCTCAGAGGATGTCACACGCAGCTGACTGACATACATGCATGACATTGTCAGGCTTCCCATCTCTCCCTCTCCTGAACAAATAAAAATGCCACAAATCATGTAACAAAAGATGTCACAATTTGTCACATACAAGACCTTCTGCAATGTTTCTCAAATGTCAGTGTCATCTACTGGGTAAATAAGAGAAGGAAATAAATTTTGTTTAAAATATTAGCCAAAAATGGTAGCATTCTATGCATTCTAAGGTGATGAAGGTCACCTGACATGACTTAACAGTACTATTTGGGGAATGTTTTCCCCAGATCATAACAGGTTGAAGTGAAAAGCCTTGGGAAGATTTGCTGTAGACATTCAGGGTGTCCACTGACTCCATGTGAATCATTGGAGCCTAAAGCTTTGTTCTATGGAGTTAGATTTAATGCTTAGCACATGACCAAAAATAATAAAAAGGGGGAGTAGCGGGCTGACAGGTGATGCAGAAATTAAAGAACTGAGAAAAAGAACCCAGCAATAGCCGTGCTCTGAGAATTCACCTGCAAAGCAAGCACAGAATGTGGAAAATTGAGATTCAGCCCACCTCCAATTATTATACTGAATATGTGTCCAATTATCAGGAAACAAATATGAATTACAGGAAAGAGCATTATGCATCACGATTTGACATAATGCCAGTTTTCAACTATGTATATATATAGAGAAAGGAAAGATACAATACTTTCTTTTATTTTTTGTTATTTTGAAGGTAGGCAAATACAACAGAACAAGACAGAACAAAGCCAATCAAGACAATGCAGTGAAATTGGTATAGAACTTCAGAGCAGGATACTGAAATAACTGTAATAGGTGCCATAGTGTATCTTGTTATCTTCACAATAGTTGTCCATTCAATCAGGTACAGCAAAATCAAACCAAAAACAGGACATTATAAAACCTGTCAAAACAGAATATTGAATAGCACAAAACAATCAGAACAAAGCAAAACAGTGAAAACAATATTTGCTTTCAAAGAGAAGATACAAGGGAAACCCCCGTATTTGCTATATTGCATATGGTCATCCTCCCAAGAGATGCTCAGAACTCTGGTGCCCAGTTGCTAACAGAGAGGGGGATGGATGGCATGTTTGATTCTCAGTCCGTGCACCGGCAGGCTCACGGGAGCCGCCGACTGGTTCTCTTCCTGGCTCACCCACCACTCGCTCACACCATGGCCACTTATTAGAAAGGAGTACGTGTTGCTTTCTTGCTCAGCCCCCTAAGTTACAACATGGCTGGATCCTGGCAGATGCTGACTTGTTCTCTACTTTCTCTTTAAAAAAAAACAAAAACAAACAAACAAAAAAAACACTTCCTGGTGAGAACTTTAATTATTCAATGCCAACATATTTTAGGAGGCCTGAGAGTTATAATAGAATGAGCACTGGATAGAGTGTAGTCATTTTTCCCATTTCATCAAGAACCCCATCCATTCCTATGGCTTTAAGATCTTCAATTATTGTCCAATGTTCCCAAATTTGTACATCTAGTTGTGGCCTGTTTCCTAAATTTCTGAGCTCTTGTGTTTATCTGTCTCTGAAATCTTTGCCTGGGTGGTCTTTGGGTAATTATGTCACCAATTGAATTTTCTCTTTCTAAACCCACACATACATTCATACCCACTTAGGCCCCATCCTCCAAATTTTCACATCAGTCCAAGTCATTCCCCTTCACTCAAATGCACAGATTCAGCCTGCTCCCCTGGAGCCCTTCACTCATGCCCCTAGATATACCCAGCACTAAGATACTTGGTTCCTGTGCCCCACACACTTCTTTCTTTTCTGTCCACACTGTTTTTCTTCTAGCTTCTCTAGTCTCATAAATCTTCTTACTACCTGCAGTCTCTGCATTGCCTCTTACCTGAATTTACTTTTTACATTGTCACCAGAATTAATCTTATAAATTTATATGTGATCTTCAAGCGATGATTTTCTATTGCCTTTTTTATAAAGCTCAAAAACCTTACTTCACCTGTAAGAACTTCATGTATTCTGCCCAGATTGAATTTCTGGTCTCACTCTTGTAACCACAATCCCCAGTCCTAGAACACTCTATTCTGGCCACACTATTTCTAAAGAAATAGTGATCTATTTCTTCAAATTCATCAGACATTCTCAATCTTTTGCCACTACATTTTCCTAGCCTGCCCCCAGATGCATGGAAGAGCATGGACGTGGAGAGATACCTGAGTTCAAGACTTGTTTCTACCCTGTTGTGCTATTAATCTTGGCTTTTGTTCATCCAAAACAGTCATTCAGAAGAAGACTGATTCAATGATCCAAGTGCCAGTGGCTTATTTAGGAGGTATAAAATACCAGTAGGAAAGTGGGGAGGCAGGACAGGAAAGAACTCACTCCACAATAATAGGAGTATTATCAGGTCACCTATCTTTGTGGATGGCTGACATTTTGTCCCACAGGCAACCTCTGAGCACATGAAAAACTCTTGGGGACTAAAGGTGTAGGTCTGCAGGAGAGCATTAGCAAGGCCCTGGTTTCAGTTCCCAGCACCAAAAAGACACGTAGTCCTGAACCCAGCAATGCTCTACTACTGACATCCCAAGCACTTTTTTTTTGAGACAAGTGTCATGAAATTGTCTGGGCTGGCCTCAAACATGAGGTCCACTTGTTCAGCCTCCCAAGGAGCTGAGAGTACAGGTAGCTGAGTATCCCTGGCAGAGATCTCCTCTTATCTCTTAATGGCAAAGGTCTTTTGCTTTGATACTGAGTACTTCTAATTCTATGAGATCACTCAACATATGAAAAAGTACCATCTACATAATTAATATCTAGAAATGACCTTTCTCCTCCTTGTTCACTTTCACTAAATCACATGGCTATAAATATTGTCTGCTCATACTATACAATATAAATAAAAGACAATCTATTGGAAAGATACATCTTCTTAAATCTTGGGCTGGAGATGTAGTTAAATGGTAGAGTTCTTGCCTAGCACACACAAAGCCCTGAGTTGGATCTCAGCACCCTAGAAAAAATTATTTATATTAAAATTCTTCATGCACAGATATATAAAATTTCCCAAGGGCTCATTAAGTGAAAGAAGTAAAGGAGAACCTATGGTAATAGTTAGCCTAATAGTAACCTAATATTCAGGCTCTTTCCTCAGACACCTCCATCACTGCACTGTGGACTCGCCATCAAAGTGGCCATGGTGGCAGTGACAGCAGTGACAGCAGTGATGGAGGTTGTATGTGGGCTTAGTAACAGGTAACCCAATTCTCCAAGGTTAATCTGGCTACCACCCCTGATAAGTACCCAATCTTCCAGCAACAAGGAGCAACACTGAGACCCCAAAATGACCACATTCCCTGGGGTAATTAACCAGATATATGGGTACAAGCTGAGTTTATTTAACTTCTTATCATGGATGAGCAGTACTTTGTTCTCATGAGACTTCAGACATACGCTGGATATGGATCTGCCACGGCTGTGTGCAATGCTCCTGCTAAAACCACCATCAGGGACTTAACAATTGCCTTATTCACTCCAACTTCATACAGCATTACTTCTGATCAAGAAGCTCAATTCACAGCAAATTAAGCATGGCAATGGACCCTCGCTCATGAAATTCACTGGCTTTACCATGTTCTCCATCTACATGAAGCCACTGGCTTAACAGAACAGTGGAATGACCTTTGGAAGACTGCTTTGCAGCACCTGCTATGGGGCAATTTCTTGCAAGGGTAGGATAATTTTCTCTAGGATGCTGTATATGCTCAGTACCAGTGTCCATGGTATGAAGCTGTTCTCTGATAATCCGAATTCATAAGTCCAGGTGTCAAGGGGTCAGAATAAGAATGGTACAACCCAGAATTAGTTCCAACTATTCAGTAGCAAAATTTTGGGTCTTCAGTCCCCTGACCTCCCATCCCCAGAAGACCTCTGGTCTGTGAATCCCAAGGTCCTAGTTTTAAAACTTTAGTGTTAGCTTCCATCAGAGACACAATAATTATGTTGCTGAACTAGGAGTCAGGACTAACAACCAGTCACTTACTCCCCATGGCTCTGAATCAACAACCAAAAAGAGAGTTATGGTACTGGCTGGGGAGATTGACACTAATTACCAAAGAGAAATTTAGTTGCTACCACACAGGTGAGTCAAACATCCAATACTTTAAGTAGTCTCCTAGTAATTCTATACCCTTTTGATTAAAGTTAACAGGCAACTACAATAATTTAATTCAGGAATGAATGTTTGGTGACCTTGTCAAGCCAAGGACATAATAAGCCAAGGCACTTGATGAAGGAAAAGAGAAGTGGAAGTTAGTGGCTATAAACCTGGCGGTGACCACATGATCATTTAAAGAAATGAGGACTGTCATGGTTACGAGTACTTCTTTCTTATTTTGTTATGAATAGGTTGATGTATATTTTAAGCAAATGTATTTGTTTTCTCTCCACTCTTGTCCCCTTATCATCAAACATAAAAGCATTAGTAATAATTTTATATCACATTCCTTAAATTATAAGCTATCAAATATCAGAATGAAAGTCATCCAGGGCATCCCCTTCTGAGGACAGCATGATTTCACTGTGCGCAGGGTAGCTGTTTCACATTAGGAAGAAGTATGATTTTATTATTGTTCTTTTTGTTAGTTAAATATGGAGCAAGAAGGTACGTGTGAGTTCTAAGCAGACAGAAAGCGGACTCCAAAGGTAAGATTTGTGTCAAGTTGGCTAGGCGATTAACCAATTTATTTATTTTCAAACACTAAGCTAAGTGTTCCCACGGAAGTACTTGGTAAATGTGATCATCACCTATAATCTGTTGAGTTTCAGGAAGGGAGATTGTCCTAGGTATCTGGGTGGGCGTGATTCTGGCAGTTGAATGGCCTTATAAGCAGAACTGAGGTTTCACTGAAAAATAAATTTGGCCTTTGTAAAATGCAAAAGAAATATATATTGTTCCTTGACTTCAGGAGTTCAGGGGCCAGAAGAGAAGGGACAAACAAACGCTCTCATTATATACCCCTTAGTAATGTGGGACTTTAAACTATTTGAATGCATTACCTATTCCAAAACTTTATTTTTATGTTAAAGAGATACAATTCTTCAAAGGTTTTTGACTCTAATCTTCACTGAGCTTCTCTCCCTCTTTCCATGAATTAGGTTTTTATCTATAACCACTTAGGTAAACTGGCAAAAAAAAAAACAGTCACTTGAAACATGCAACTTTCAAAATATGACTCTTTAGAAACTATTGATGTCATGAAAAGCCCAATAAACAACTGAACTTGAAAAGGCTTTGAAACTGTTCAAAAGAGTCTACTCTTGCCAAATTCTCAGGCTTTAAGTAATATGGGATAATTTATGAGAGTAAGCATTTAAAAGAGGAATTTTCTAGTTATCTCAGCATCAAGTATAAAAATATTGTTGAAATTCCAGTTGAAATGAACAAAACATGGAAATCGGGTGAACTCTCAATTGCATCCAAACAGGATGCCAAATTACGTGTTACAGGGTCATCATTCATATTTAGTGTTTCCTGGGATTTTGGAGTATAATTTGAAGCTGCATAACTTTATAGTGATTCATTTACAAAGCCAAATTTCTACAGTGTGAAATGGCAGGTGTTGTTTTGAAGAAAAAAAAATACATAATTTCCATATCAAACACCATTTCCCACTAGAATCTTTACTATGATAAATGAAACTGGAGAGGACTAATTTTCAAACAATAAAAATGAAAAGGACTAAAAGCCAACCTCACAAATAATACAGCGGAGACCATGAACTAGCCCGTCACAACTGTGATGCTGTAAGTTCAACTGGGTTCTTCCACCGCCTTCTTGCTTACTTTGACATCAACTTCACTGTAAGCGAAAAAAGTGCTATGTCTGCCAGTGACAGGATAGAAAATAAAGAACTAAAAAACCTATTTTCTGTTCCTTCCAAAAGAATTTTTTTAAACAACCCCATTTAATAAGCACAAAAATGCAATTTTAAAAAAATAAAACTGTTTAGACAACTCAGTTCTGTCAGAGGTCCTTGAGAACACTTGGTCCTTGGAAAATCATGGTAAGAGAAGCCAACTGTCAGGCCTCTCCACACACTCACCTGGGTTTGCTAGCACTAATGGTGATTAAATATAAGCCCTTCACTCAGAACAAAATATCAGAACATGTCCTATTCACAGAAAATTAGGAAATTAGGTAAAAGTTTCTTAGGCAAGAGAAAAGCAAGAAGCTATAGCAGAAAATATTGAGATTCAACTACATCAAAATATTGACAAACCATAGCCATTATGGAAAACAGAATAGAAGTTATACAAAAACTTAAAATAGAACTTAGCACTATATGATCCAATAATTCTACTTCTGCATATATATTCAAAGGAAATGAAATCGGGGCGAGGAGACACCTACACTCCCATGTACACTGCAACACTATTCACAAAAGTTAAGGAATGGAAAGCTAAGTGTCCACCAGCTGGTGAATGCATAAAGAAAGTGTGACATTTATACATGCAATAGAATGCACTGTGCAGCCATAAAAGAATAATGTTCTGTCATTTTCAATAATATGGATGAAGCTGGTGATCACTGTGTTAAGCAAAGTAAGGCAGGTAGAAAGAGACAAATTCTGCATGAGCTCTCTTACATGTGGAACATGAAAACATTGATCTCCTGGAAAGTGTGATCAGACTGATGGTAACCAGAAGCCCGGAAAAGAGTATTGAGGTTGTATCAGCAGATACAAGTTACAGTTAGGTAGAAACACAAATCCCTGACTCTAGATAATAATGTACTGGCTGTTTCAAAAAACTAAAAGAAAAGATTTAAAAAATTTTCACCACAAGAGAATGATAAATGTTTAAAAAGATAAGTATGTTTAAACTCATTTAAACATTATTCAATGTATCCATGTATGAGCATTACATGGTACCATATTAACATGTATGACTTTATAAATTTGTGTACTGATTAAAAATCAAAATTAAAACACTGACAGGTTCAAAACCATCCATAACACAAAACAAATATAAAGTTGATAAGAAAGTGAAAAACACTTACATAGTAAACAAATTAACCATCTATCTAATAAATAAAGACTTCCTGAAGAGCTATAAGAAAAAGACAGAGCAGCTAAGAATCAGTAATGCATAGACACAGGAAATTCACAGAAAGGCAATAAAAATGGCAAGTAAATGCTTTTATAGATGTTAACTAACATTAGTAACTAAGAAAAAGTAAATTAAAATATCAATATCATTCCTCCTCCTCCTGTCAGGGTGCATTTCAGGGTTGGCAAAAGTAAAGAAAACTAAGTATGTTTTCTGTCTGTGTAATTTAGTAGAGCCTTTATGGAGAATAATTTCTGAGTATTACCAAATTTTAAAATGTGACTTCCATCTCACACAGCAATTCCACTTCTAAGAATGTCAAAAGAATTATTTTAATTATGACAATATTTATTATTAGAAGACAATTTTTAAAAAATAATTCTGAGACTAAAATGCTTATGTCAAATCACTGAAATTTTCAAAAAGCCTTAACTGGGGTTCATTTTGGGGCATTCAGTCCTCCAGATGTGCAAGACATGTGTCTCCCATATGTTCTAATAGGTAAATTTAAAAATTATTTTACTTTGCTCCCTAACTTTTTGACCTTGATGTCTATATTCCAGGGGAAAGCATTTGGCCAAGAAAACCAAATGACCTTCGTGCATTCCTTAGTTTTTATCAGACCCCAATTTTTTTTGAATAAACATTTGCCAGGTTTCCCTGAGAAATTATCTTAGTTTTGTTCCAACAGCCAGTCTCTCAAGCTCCATGCAAATTAATGTGAGCCCCAGGAAGATGCAATGATATTCATTACGACCTCTACCTTGGCTCATCTCCCATCTGTGCTTCATAGTCTGGCGTTAATTTTGCTCTCCCATCCACTCTAGGGCTCCTCTTCTCTGGACTCTCTTCAGGACCTTTTTCTAAGTCCCAACACTGGAGAGACCCCCCTTCTACCTCGTGCAGATCTTTTCACTGCCTAGGAAGCTCTGCCAATATTAGCCTCTTAGCTGAGCTGCTGGATACACATCCCATTATAAAATCAGCCTGGCCACAGAGTTGAGCTGTTTATCTTAGCTCGTGCTTGCCCTTCATGAACTTTCCATAGTAGGTACCATGACAACTGTCCAAATCTTTCCTCATTGGTCAAGCCCTTAAACATCCAGCCCTAACCTCTCCCCAAGTAAATTTATCTCTGAGTTTTTCCTCTGAAGATGAGGATAATCTAGCAAGCTCTTCCACTTCCTTGTAGTTAGCCTGAAAAGATGTGGATGGCCTGAACCTCCTCGTGTCACCCTCCCTCTCTTTCACACCTCGAGTTACTCCCCCTTCTCTCTTGCACTAGTATTTTCCTGGGTACTTACCACTGCCATTAGCCTATAAAGATTCTTGAGTTCTTTCTATTCTGCA
Source organism: Hydrochoerus hydrochaeris (assembly GCA_004027455.1). Taxonomy (NCBI): domain Eukaryota; kingdom Metazoa; phylum Chordata; class Mammalia; order Rodentia; family Hydrochaeridae; genus Hydrochoerus; species Hydrochoerus hydrochaeris. The sequence goes on from PVLA01000765.1 coordinate 416,625, forward strand.
GTTACTTTTCCCTCTTCTAAAATATCTAAATTAGAGTTGAAATATAATAAATTTACTGCCTGTACTTCTTTTTCACTAACTTTTATTGAACGTTTCTTGTGAATCCAGGACTAAACTTGAGGTTATGCATTAGGATATTTAGTCCTTCCGAGGTAGGTACTGCCATTAGTTCATCTGTATGAATAAGGAAACTGTATTAGAAAAAATCTAAGAAACCCATCAGAACGAGAGACAGCGTGTGACACAATGTGACCTTAAACGCAGGCTGGCTGACTTTAGGGATACTTCTCTGCACAACTTCCTCCCTCTTTTCTGATCCCTCCAATTCTGCTTCTACTGGATCCCCTTCCTGCTCAGGTTGTTTTTTTTTTTTTTTCTATTCTTCTTTCTTCTTTCTCCTCTGGCCTTTTGCTGCAAGACATTCCCAATGATCCAATGTATAGACCTATTTATAGGACTTCTTGTATGCTAATAAACATGGATGGAATCTCCCCCAGGACGTGGTCATGGTGTGCCAGATACCACCTGGTAAAGGGCACACAGCCTAACACATATGACATCTCGGAAGGTCCTGAGATACGGCACACAGAACGTGGATTCTGGGAAAGCTGCTTTTACATTTTCAGTCTAGGAAGGCACCATCTAAACACCTCTCCTCCTTATTTGTAAGGCAGAAGTAAGAACATCAACCACATCAGCAGCATATGACATGTTTGCAGCATGATACATAAATAGCACATATGAAAATCACAAAGGACTAAGGAAACGATCAATAACAACACTACCAACTAAATGCTCTTATTTAGACCGCTTAGCTTATTACTTATGAACTTACTTATACAACAGTGTGTTATTTTCTATCTTGTTTCTCTTTAATTTGAATTTATGTTTAATGTGGTAGACAATTTATGCCTTCTCCTAACTTGAGCAAGCTACTTAAATGCTTCTGGCAAACATTTCAGTAACATCCAAAGAACTTGTTCCAATATACTTTATGACCACCTTACTCTAATGAGATAATGCTAATTTATTAAGTTGGTAACCACTTTCATCTGCTTGTTTTTATCAAAAGGGCTAAATTCTCCTCTTCTGATTCAGGGGAAAATGACAACTTACTCTCCTGAGGCACACATATTTGCCCATTATTCAAAATATCCCATAAATGTGCATGCCTTTTGCTGTCTAGAGCATCCTTTAATTGTCATTGAAAAATTCTCCTGGATGAGATAGAAGTGGTATTCACAAGAAGAGAACTGGGGTAAAGAAAGTCACAGTTACACAACATCCAACTATCCCTTCCCAACTTTCGGCAATGTCCTCACTGTCATCTAAGTGTATCTATTAACTTTCCCTTTGCATATTTAATAACTTTAATTTTCATAGGAAGAACTACAAAATCCAGCCTGACCACCAGTACTATTTTTTCTACTATACCTTAGAAATCTTGTGTAGAGAGACTCATGGATAATTCTCCTATACATACACTAAACTTGGAAATTAAAAAATTAAATCTACCTTCAAATTTTAGTATAATTAAGTCAACACATAATGGAAGGAGACAGAAATTCTCCTCATCCCTGTAGAAAGCAGCCAGCAGTGAGAATGTATCTAAAGAAAGAAGCCATTGACCAACAGAAAAATGCTGGGTCCAGAAAGCAAACCTTAGGAATATGAGTCCTGCATTAACCCACAGAAGGAAAATTGCTCAAGCAGAACTTTGACATTCTGGAGTCTGGAGAAATGATTTCTTTCTATGTAGGATTTGAGAAAATTCATCAATTCCAATATGACCCAACTGAAATGAACTCTAAATCATTGATCTACCTGCAACCAAGTGAATTTTTATTGTTAATTTTATTTCTCAGCTACCTCAAAATTAAGAATAAGAGTGACTTGGACTGAGTCTTCAGATTGTTCCCATCAATATCAAGGGATGACCTTCCATGACATGTGGCATTAATTATGATATGCCAGCTTGACTTAAAAAACAATGACCTAGATTAGTAGCTCTGTGTGTGTGTGTGTGTGTGTGTGTGTGTGTGTGTGTGTGTGTGTGAATGATGTGTGAGCTGCAAAGTTAGGAGACAAGACTCACCCATTATGGGGTGGCACCCACTAAAGGCTTGTAACCTAGATTAAATAAAAAGGAAAAGAAGAAGGACATTTCCTCTTTTCTTTGTAGGCACTCTGGTTTTTTCCATTTTCTTTGAATGTTGGTCTCCAGTTGCTTCCGGCTTTCAGTGTAGACTCTTCAGCCTTCAACACAGACTTTGGCATTCTGACACATTCACACCAGTGACTCACACCAGTGACTTCCAGGCCTTTGGACTTTCAACTGCTACTGACTGGATCCACTGGCTCTTCAGAGCTCCGTTGGCCAGTTTGGATTCTTCCACCTCTGCTTCAACAAATAGCTATTGCAACTTTTGTTCTTCTAATCTTGTAAGCCTACCTAACAAATTACATGTGTATAGTTCCTCTAGGAAACCCTAACTACAGTATATGTACTAATAAATTACCATTCTGGTTGTCCCTTAGATGGTTAGTTAGCTATCCTACCTCCGGCTCCTAGGGAATGTGCTTTGCTCTTTAAAACATCAACAGTGACTTCCCATGTTACAAACAATCCTAGCAAGTAAGGTTAGACAGTGGCCAATGCCTAATAACTGTAATGAAAGCTCTTGCTTTTATTTATATCAACAATAGCTAGTTATAAAATATGATAGATTCCTTTCTCAGCATGAAAATAGAAAATTGAAATACATGGAAGCTTTATGAACAAAATGATAAAACTTGGCCAAAAGACATAAAAGATTTTATTAACTAGAGAAAGACCACATTCCTGGATGAAGACTATTCTTGTAAAGAAGTCTCAGTACATGTATCCATATACTTAATGGAATTTTCATCAAATTTTTGAAAGAACATAGGAAAGACTTGATAAATTAATTATAAATTCTGAAAGAATTTTAAAAAAACTTAAAATCAATTTAAGAGAGGTTTGAGAAGAAAACTAATGCAGACAGCACCCCTACAGATACTGAGGCTACCAAAGTTACTAAGCACAGTATCAGGGTTGACACTGCTACTTTCCTGAATAAACCAGGAAAGACACTACTGTTGATAGAGTGGGATTTCGATCAAAGGGAAAATAATGATTATAACAAGTGATGTTGGGATATCAATTTGATAATTTTAGAAAAGGTAATACAATTAAGTCACTATTTTAAAATTCAAAATTTAAGTCTAAGTAAATTCAGATGAATCAGGGATTTAAATGAAAACATAAAAGTATCTAAAACAAGTAAAATTTTCTAATTGGAGTTGAGACTTTCTGCACACAAAAAAGTCTGAATTAAAAAAATTTAAAACTGTTTTGTCACAAAATATTACACTGAGAAATATCACTAATAAAATTTTAAAAATATATTTGACAAACTGGTAAAAATAGTAATAATAATAATCTAGCTGGGTGTACCAGTGCATACCTATAATCCTAGCACTCAAGAGGCTGAGGCAGGAGGATCACCATGAGTCCAAGACTAGCCTGGGCTACACAGCGAGTTCAAGGTTAGCCTGGACTACATAGTGAGACCCTGTCTCAAAAAAATAAAATAAATAAAACTGTTAAACATTGCAGTTAGTTCCCTAATAAAAATAAAATAAATAAAACTGTTAAACATTGCAGTTAGCTCCCAAATTCAATAAAAAGCAATCAATGGTATCAAAGGTAGTAAAATGACAATTCATCAGAAAAATTCAAATAGGTATATGATAAAATGTTCTTTCTCAATAACAATGAAATATTTTTAAATGAGTTACCATTGTTCATTAGCAATTAAAAAAATATTTTTAAAACTATAAAACCAAACCTGAAGTCTGGGTGAGGTAGTCTCATATACTACTGATAGTAGCATAAATTGTTACAAATTTTCTAAGCCTTTGAAAATACATATGAAAAGCATTAAAAGTACAAATATCCTCTAACCCAGCAATTGGCCTCCTGCTAATCCTAACAAAAGGGTAAAATATAAGCAAGTTAAAATAAAAAGATGTTTATGAAGTTAATTTATAACTTTAAAAAATAGAATAATGTATAATCTCAGCCATAGGTGATTGAATAAATAATATGTTAAAAACATGACATTTAGTCAAAACAATGATAATCTAAATGTGTGTGTGTGTGTGTATATATATATATATATATATATGTACATATTCATACACACAAACATGTAAGTGTGAAATTATATTTTTTGAACATTATACAATTTTAAAAGTAGTTTGAGAACAGTAAGTAAAGTGTAAATAAAAAGAGAAAAACTTAGCCACATATAGTGCTGCCCACCTGTAACCACACACTCTGGGAGAGTAAGTCAGAAAGATTGTAGATTCAAGGCCAGCCTGGGCAATTTTGTAATTTAGTGAGCTCCTGTCTCAAAATCAAACTAAAAAGAGCTCAAGATGTAACTCACAAGGCCTTGTTTTCAATCTCCAGAACTAGAAAAATAAAAGGCAAAATTTGGTAACACATAAAATTATTTGCAGTCATCACTGGGTAGTTTATTTTCTTCTGCTACTTATCAGTGTGTTCTAAATGAGCATATTTTTTGGTATTTTTACTTTTATGCCCTGTTATAAATATGGAAATTTTTGTAACGTTACTCTCATTCCGTCTTCATCCCCCAGTGCCAGCTTTGTACCTGTATCACACCCCATTCCCCTCCTAAATGTTACTCTTATATTCATGGAATTTCTCCTATCTTCAGTTTCTAAATTTATTTAAGCATGGTATTTATTTTTAAAAGACTTAGATGGGGAAGAAATAGCAATAGAATTATTAGCTCCATAGCAGAAAGAAGGCCAAAAAGCAGACACCAAAATTCTTTGTTCAACAAACTATGAGACAAGAAAGCACAGGAAGAAAAAATGAGGAAGCCACAAGTCAAATCTCTCTCACCTCCTCTGCTAAACTGGAATTCCAACTGCTCCCCTCTTCCAGCTGGCTTCCCATTCACCTTCCAGTCCTGTTGATAGGCAAACATCCTCCCCTGCCTCCACCACCTTGAGCACACTGCTCTGTAGCCCCAGTTCTCTCCTGCTGCCTCCACTTTTATAAACCAAATAGTCAGCTTTTCCTCGCTGTGACACAATGCCTGAGAAATACGGTTTAGAGGAGAGAAGACTGATTCCATCTCCTTGGAATAAATATCCATAACAGACATTATAGTGTGTTTCATTTAAACTTAGGCAGGAGGAGCTCTCTCCTTCTTTCATTCCCCAGTCAATTCTTTTACTTTGTTTAACTCGCATGACTTCTCATTTAACATAAACGCTTTTCTCTTCTTCTCTCCCTTCTGGTGCCTTGAAATTCAGTTGGTCAGCACCTGTTATACTTAGGTTTAAAATGTCCCCCCAAAGTCTTATGTGATCAGAGGGGAAAAATGACTGCATGATGAGCGGTCTAACTTCCATCAATGAATTAATTTATCGAGACCATAATTTAAGGACATTATTGGGAGATAAAGGAAACAGACAATGGGGCCTACTTCAAGCCATGGGGCATAAATGTGGGAACCTTATTTTTGTCCCTCTGGATCTTTCTCCTTCTCTGCTTCCTGGCTGCCATGAGCAGTTTTCCTCCCTCATGGCTTTCCATGATCTCTGACCACAGCACAGGTATACAGCAAGGGAGCCTGACAACCATGGGCTGAAACAAGGAGCTGGAATCAGTCTTCCCTCCTCTAAACCGTATTTCTCAGGCATTGTGTCACAGCAAGGAAAAGCTGACTAACATAGCAGCTTCATGTACACCCACAATGAAGACAGGGACCAAATCACCTCTGTGACTCACTTGATCTCTCCAAAAGAAAGTCTCAAGTTTAAATAAAACAGGGAACTTTGTATGTAAACTTCATGAACAGTATTACCAGTTAAGCCTGTTTGATTAACATTTACTGTTTATCTGCTGTACATGGGCAGGACATTACGCTTTCGATTTTAGAACTCAGAGTTCATGAAATATGCTCATGACAGGACCAGGGATTTAGCTCAGAGGCCTACGTGCCTGCCTGGCAAGTGCAAGGTTGTGAGTTCAATCCCCGGTACCAAAAAGAAAGAAAAAAAAAAAAAAAAGAAAGAAATATGCTCATGAATATACCACAAAATAGGTGGTGAATGATACCTAATAACTTTTACTATGATCATGATGTTATTTATGTTAATTCTCCTTCCCAAAAGTAGCATCTTGAACAGTGCTTTATGTATGCATATGTATATATATATATATGTATGTGTGTGTGTGTATAGTATTCTACAGCATCTAATAAAATCATTTTACATAAATATTTAAGAAATATTCATTAAACATTTGAAAATAAAAGTTAAAGGGAAGAAAAATGGAACAATGATTTTCTTTTTTGCCTTAGGCATAAACAGGAAATAAATATCACCAACACTTCCCACTCTGAAACCTACATCTTACAAGAAGGGGTGGGGAGGTATTACCTTCAAATTCAGAGTCCTCGTCCTACTTGGAAGATTATAAATCTCACAGGGAGACAAATCAAACCTCAGGATATGTATGCTCAGAAATACTACTAAATAGCATAACAGATTTCAAATGTATGGTAATTAAATGGTAACTTGTCTCTTTTTACTAGAAAAGGAAATCCTAAGTATAAAATGAGAATACTCCTGTATACAAATTGGGCTTCGGGTATCATATAACACACTCTTAACCAAGTTTATTCACAGTCCAAATGTCTAGGACCAGTTCAGCAAACTGATAAACAACAACACAGTGGAGGAAATTCAAAAAGAGGTAGGATAAAGATAATCATTGCAAAGGAATGGATTGTTTTAACTTGACTGGTATTCCTTCATTCTCGCAGGGTTGTTTTCTTTGTTTTGTTTTGTTTTGTTTTGTTTTTTGTTCGGGAGATTGAAGCTGGGGCCTTCACACTTAGCTACTTCCTTAGGCCTTTGTTCATTTTCAGTGAACTTTTCAGGCTCTCGCTGAATTGCCCAACTGGGCTCAAACTTGACTCTCCTGCTTCAGCCTTACAGAATGCTGGGGTTACAGGCACGTGCCATGCCCAGCTCATTTCCTCATTCATAAACGCTAGATCTGTGGACTACCAATCTCACTGAGAGAACTCTCTTTTGCCTGTATTTTGAGTCCTACTACTTCATTTGTTAACATATGGTCTGAGAGTTGGACAGTTCGTGCTTAGAAACTCAAAAATACATTAAGAGAAACACAATGACTGTAATCGTGATGCAGAACAGGTTGCCGTCTATTGTTTGTCAGAGGAAAAGAGATGCAGATTTCAGAACCTAAATGAGTAAGATGAATCAGTGTCTGGATGCTGTTCGTCTCATGAATGTTCCAACAGAAATGTGAAGCAGGACATTCCATCAAAGTTTAAAAAGAAAAACTTTTAGGCTTTTTAAAAATGATATATCCATAGAAGTTTTTAGATGAATTTCATTTAAAATGAGAGATTTATAAAGATAAAGATATTTAAGGCACTTCACTCTAACTATGATCTTATTATGGTCCAGCTTCCCAAACTCTAAATAATAAGCTGTTTAGAGTTCATTAAGCAGGTGGAAATTTAATGTATGCTGAAAACGAGAGAAATTGAATTCTCCTTTACTGTTTATAGCAAATTTTCCAATGTTTCAAGAGAAACAGGAGATCTGGAGATTGTTTCAAGAATATAAACTCCCTGAGGACAACCTTTTCCAACCACTGAAACAGAGTAGGTGTTCAGTAAACACTGAAGGGTGTGAGTGGAGGGAAACGGAGAGGAAGGAAGACAAAAAGTGAGGAAGGGAAGAAAGGGGAAATGGAAGGAGGTAGAAAGAAGGGAGAAAGAAAAGAAGGAAACAAGGGAGGGAAGGAAAAACGGAAGAGAAAGGACAAAAGAAAGGAGTGGGAAAAGGACTGGAATAAAAGATGCAGCACATTAAATAATACATAGCCCATCAAAATACCATCACCACTGATTCATTCAACTCTTCGGGAATTAATTCTACCCCAGTTATTATGGCTACTCATTGTCCCCAAAAGCTCAGATCTAAAAATATTTTGAAGCATACAATGAATTGCTATAAAGCAGGAAAACAAGCAGGATAATGGCCTCAATTACACACTTCCACATGTCTTTTTCAAATTTAAAACACATCATGAAAAAATACAATTAAAATAATTGTCTAGTAGAACCAATTACATGTAGTTCAGTTTGGGGAGGAATTTGAAGGGTTTTGTGTCATTCTATGAAAAGCTTCTATTTTTAGCACTATTCATCAGACATCTGTGACTTCAGGGCACTGCCATCTTGTCAGCAATGACTATCAACAAAGTATGACTCTTAAAAATAAATTTTGTCTTACGCAAGTGGAATATTTAGCTAAAAAGAAAGCTTTTCTTTCAATGCTTTTTAATGCTTGAATTGGAAATCTACATTCCAACTCTCCCCTTCTAGACTCACTTTCTGGTTATTGGTAATTACTGTAAGGAAGGGAACCCTGGGAAGGAGGGATCAAGGCATGAAGTGATCAAAGTATGAATAGTGCATAATTTACCATTTCCCCAAAATGAATGTAAATTTGCATAATAAACACATACCAATAAAAAATCATAAGTCAAAAAATAAAGATTAGAATTTACTTGTGAAAAATCAAACAAAAGCACTATTTTAAAAAGGAAAGCTGGGTAGAGCACTTGTTTATCATGTATGAGGCCTTGGGTTCAATCTCCAGCACTATGGCGAGGGGTGGGGACAAAACAAAAGAATAGAATTTATCCTGCTAGTACCAAGTTTTTCATTCAACATGGATAATCACCCATTCATCCTTCACCTTGTCCTGTTGTTCCCACGGGCCTCCACAGAGTGGGCGGTCTGCCTATGCCATAACCCAGCGGAGAAGGTGACAGATTTCTTCAAGAAACAAAGGTACAGAGCCACACCCGGCAAATCCAATCTGCTCATGGCTGGATCCACCTCTTGTCTTCACCTTGGCTACCAGAAATAATGAACTGCCACTCTCAGACTTTTCTATGAACTCTGAGAAGTGACTTCTTCACAATGCAAAGCTCCTATTCATGACAAAGAGCCTCACGATACTGGAAAATTAGATGATAAATGTACCAGCCAGGGAAAGAAGAACCAAGGAAACCAAACAATATTTAACCTTCTGTGCTTCCTCCAGGTTCAGGTCATCTGCAGAGTAAATAGAGGTGTGTCTCCAAGAACATTTTTCAGGAGCCCTACAAGGAGGTTCTGTTACTCCCACACTGCACCCTCCACCCTTAAAAACTTTGGTGACATGCCAGTAATTAAAGTTCTTTCACAGAGGAAAAGTCCCAAAAGAAAGCTAATTTTAACATATATATTTTGTGAAGAAAACACAGTGTTGGAAACTGTCCCACATAAACAGTATACAGTAGACATGATTGCCCTGATTTTATATCAGAAGAAACAGAGACTTGTAGGGGACTGAATACTCTCCTCAACCCACATGGCGGGAACAGGTGGACACATATTTCTTAATCTAGGTTTATTATATTATCTACACTACAGGGCAAGGTAATATGATAAGTTTCTGGTAAGGAACAAATGACTAATATGTAAACTTTTTTTTCAGGATGAGGTATTAGAAGAAAGAAAGAGCAAATAATATTTAGTGACTGTAAGAGGAGATTATAGCCCTCAAAGGGGAGAGCAGATCATGTGAATGGAAACTTGGTGCATGTAAAACCACTTGATCTATATCCTAAGTTCTCACTGAATACTTCTGTAGCCTGCAGTATGGATATAAGTGGAAAAGTGTCAAAATTAATTCTCCTGTTGCCAATAGTACTAGCATGTGAGGATCAACTTTGAGCTCTACCCGAGGACCACAATAAGACAAGTAAATTCTAGGATCAGTTTTTTCATCTTCCTGAAAGCCAAAAATTCTTGGTCAGTTCAGTATCCCTGGAATTGCTTTATATCCAAATAAAAGAGTCAAAGTGAGGCAAAGGAAACAAACCCAGACTAATCTGGCCTTTAGGTCCTTTAGTATCCAAAAGAAATTTCTGCAGTGACAGAAATGGCTACACAGGTACTGAGTGCTTGAAGTGTAACTAATGTAACTGAGGGGCAAAACTTTTAATTTTATCTAATTTTAGTTATTTAATCTTTTTCACCTAAATATGAAACACCCATCTATGATTGGTGGTTCTCATATTGGGCAGATTGGCTCTCCTAGCTACATACACCCTGTGTTGGTTACTTTTCTCTCATTGCTGAGACAAAATACCTGACACCTAAAATTAAGGAAGGAAAGGTTTATTTAGCTCACTATTTGTGGAAGTTTCAGTCCATAATCAGCTGACTCCAAGGCAGGGTGGCAAGTAGCAGAGGGCAACAGTTCATGGCAGTGGAAAACAGCAAAAGCAACAAGAGCACAAAGGGAAAAACAGCATGAGAGGAGACTTTCTGAACCTTATAAGGGTGGGTGTAGCACTCACACCCATAATCCCAGCACTGGACCGTGAATCAGTCACACATTCTAGAAGCCTGTCCCCATCAGGCTTTGGGGGGACATCCAGACACAAATCATAACACACCTTCACCTTATCAAGGTATCATCCCTACTGTATAAATCACTCAGCTTCAACTCAGGTCAGACCCAAACCCAGAAGACTGGCCTGGACCAAACCTGGCTTCAGGGATTCACTAAAGATGGGTGATGTTAGGAGGGAATAAGGTAGAAGAAGAGGTAGTCATATCTGTTTTTTGCCTTGTTGAGCCCCTAAAATTGTAAATTTGTTAAGCACAGTTTTCATGCATATAGGAATGAGCGAGACATACTGCTAGGTCACAGCCCACTGTGACCAAAATGATGCTTCTCCAGTTCTCCAATGACCTTTCCATGAAGCCCAGCTGATGGCTTCCAGCCCAAGATCAACTAGGAATCTCTTCGTTCTTCTACATTCTACCCAAGGGTTTTTCTTGTCACAGCATTTGTCCTGCTGTATTGCAGTTTATCCATTTATGTGTCTTTATCCCTCAATAACCAACAGCTTCTCAAGATAGAAACTATATCACACTCATTTTTACACACCCAGGTACTAATTTCTACCATATGCTACATCATCACTAGATGAATTCTCTCTGAATCGAAGAATTTGATGCTCTCAGAAATATAGTTACTATTTATTAATGTACCTTGGTGCCTTACTAATGTACATTAGCAACATGCATTACATATAATTTCTCCTTTAATCCCTTATCAACTCTGTAAATTAGGAAAGCACTATTATCTCTAGTTTTTATGATATAGTGAATGTTTATAAAAGTCTACAGTGTAACTGGCTCAAGGTCACACAGGAAGTAAAGGAAGAAACCAACACTTTGCAAGCTTTGAATCACTACTAATATTGCTTAGACACTCAAATACTTCTGATTTATCCTAGTCCCTGAATTGCAAAGAACATCCCCACAACCTAGAAGTGAGGCCAGAGAGACCAGACACCCAGGCTAATACCTCTGCAACCACTGAAAGGTTTTAAGCAAGGAAGCAGAATAATTTGTTCTGCATTTTTTAAAGTCTGTTTTGTGTGTTGGGTTTCAACCCACTTTGACCCTAGTAGCTTGTTTATACTTGGCTGGCTAATCTCTGGTCTTGGCTAATTTGACTTTAAATACTCTATGATGGCAGGAACAGATTGGATAAAATAGACAGTTATTCTTTAATTCTCTGATGTGTGCCACAGGTCAGTAGACAACCCTGTCTTAACATGTTTTAAAAGCCTGTACTTGGCTGCACTTCAGTTAAATATGATTATTTTGTATTCACTGAATAAAAATCCTTAAGTGCCTAAGTGACTCTAAAGTAGGAGTTTGGCAAAAGGGGCGGTGCATTAACTCTTTCAGGTCACTAGGCTACTATTTAATGCATTGCTATACATGCACTTTCGAATAAATAACAGGTTGTAAGAAGCATTGAGACAATTAGCCTCCTTAAGTGACTTTTTTAAGAAAGTGAGACAGACAGCTCTGTGCCATATGCAGGATGATGATGATGTAATGAGGCTTTAAAATAAAAATAGACCAGAAAATTTACATGTAAATGAGTGCTGTAGTCTCAAGAGTCAATTAGCTTATTCAAAAAATCCTTCTACTTACTTGGAATACTTCAGAAACTTTTCTCAACCTGACTTCAGAAATGGTCAACGAGACCCTCAGTCCCCAGGTCACAGTGAAAACTCAGTCTGCAGTCTCTCTGTGTATAAAGGAGGACATGCTCCATCTGAAAAGTAGAGAGATTCCTGTTGCTGTTGCTGGAGGCGGAGCCTTCTGAGTTGTGAGAGCCATGACCGTGAGCTTAGACAGCAAACCTTCAGCCAAGGACGCTCCCAAACTCCTACACCTGAAAACGAGAGAGTCACCTTGAGGTATAAAGAACCCTTGCATTTATTTGACATCTTCAATGGCATGTCGCTTTTCATTTTTATAATTACCATGCCTTAGGGAGGACCCAGTGCTGGAAGAGACAGTAAGGTATAACAATGCTACCTAAACAGCAGCCCTATGGGTGCACTGTGGCCCTTGTGTCCCAAATGAGAGAACAACTCCCACTTATTCTAAATCCCTCCCTTCCAGTCACTCAATTGTTTCCAAATTCTGTTTCTCTAGTTTCTTTGCTTTTCCTCTATACACTTTCCTTCAATCTGATTGTCTTCCTTCTCTGCATAATTAAGCCTTATCTCTTCTCTCAAGTCAATTTGACTACTACCTTTTTCATTAAGTCTGCTCCAATCTTCTCACCAAGAAATAGTCCAGCCTTTTCTAAATTCCCACAGCCTCTCCTTTGCCCCTACAGGAAGATCATTTATAGTCTTCTGCTGAAGAGTAAGATCCTTAGAGTCACAGTCAATGTGCCAGTTATTTTGGAATTCACCTTGGAAGGGGAAGGTAAAAAATATATGTATATATAAAAACAGAAGAAAGAAAGAAAGAAAGAAAGAAAGAAAGAAAGAAAGAAAGAAAGAAAGAAAGAAAGAAAAGAAAGAGAAGAAAGAAAGAAAAGAGAGAGAAGAAAGAAAGAAAGAAAGAAAGAAAGAAAGAAAGAAAGAAAGAAAGAAAGAAACTAATAAAAATATATAACCACTCCTGAAGATGATTGTAAACTATAGGAATATCAAACTTGTACTAATAAAATGTTAAAAAAAAAAAAACCTTTTGAAACACAGAAATAAAAGAATCTTTAGTGACAAAGCAAGTTTTTGTTTCAGGACGAAGCCTCTTATCTGGAAGATGTGACAGGTGTGAGCTGCGTTCTGAATATCATTTTTACATGATGCCTATTTATCATTTAAATTGTATTTCTCGGCTAAAGGCCTGCACAGTGAACTCAGCCTAGCCATACAGCCTTGCTACATCACTCGGAACCTGGTAGAGCCCTGCCCAGCAACACCAAACAGTTGGAGACTGTTTGGTACATAGGGCAGAACCCAATGGGGTCCCACACCGCAACCCCAAGCAGACGACGAGCTTCGGTGAGCTGCGTAGGGAGAGCTGAAGGCCTACACAGCATACTCCACCTAACCGTTCAGCCTCGTACACCACTCAGAACCTAGCAGGGACCCACCCAGCAACCTCAAGCAGCTGAAGGTCCACCCAGCCTACTCGCCACAATCAGGGATTCTCCGAGTGCCACCAGGGACAAGGTCAGGCCTGCCTAAGGACCCCCACCCAACTGGGGAAACTCCCTGCCATACAAACAGCCATCCTCAACCCAGGAAACAACCGAGACTTTGCATTTGGCTGCCCTAAGGGAATACAGGAAAATGACAAAGCAAAAGAGCAAGATGCAATCTCAAACCTCCAGGCCATCCCAAAGAAACCTAGGGGACAGGGCCATAGCAGAAAGGTAAGCCATACACCTGGAACTTCTAAAAAAATAGCAACTGAAGTAAAGAAACAACCCTATGAAGTTGTAAAGGAATTCAGATCAGAAATAACGTCCCAGATTAAACATAATGAAAGAAATGCTGACCACATCTAAAGAAGACATAGTTTAAAAAAATGGAGGAGCACTTCAAAACAATGGAAACCTTGACTAAAATGTACTTCTCCTATATAAATGTCACAATAGAAACAAATTATCCAAATAGCCTGAAATTCTATTTAATTCACAACGTACCTGAAGGACACACCAAATAGAACTATTTAAATTATTCTTAATTAGATAGTTAAACAAAACTATACTTGATTAGATAAATGCTTTGAAAAGTAAGGGAAGGCTTCTGGTTTAGGATAACGTGGTGAAAGTTCACTTTCTCGCCCATAAACCACAAGAAAAAAGTGTATAACCTTAATAGCAACATGTAGATTGAGTCTGGAAATTAAAACCTGAAGATCAATATAGTGCTTTTTCCCTTCTCCCTAATCCCATTATTTCAACACTAAAGCAGCTTAAATCACAGAACTTCATAGCAGGTTTAGACAAAAAAAAAAAAAATCTCCAGAGAAACCTTTTACTATCTAGAGGACTATAAATGGGGGTTGGAGCCTACACAAGGCCAGTGGTTTTCTCCTTTTCCTCTCCTGGTCTTGTCCTAAGTAGAATCCCCCTGAGGCTGTGCCTATATAGTAGCAGCAGTGTACAGGCACCTGAAACTTGGGTGAGAAAATGCCAGGAAGTGAGACTGCTGTACTCTGATAGAGTACAGGGGAATCCCCATCCTTTCTCTCTCTCTCTCTCTCTCTCTCTCTCTCTCTCTCTCTCTCTCTCTCTCAGAATTTTGCATCTGTGGCAGAATTAGACAAGAAAAATGTGCAGCAGTGCAGAGAATGAAAAACCCTAGCTTTTTAGTCAGGGGTGCTGGAAAATGGTCTCTTAGTGTTAGAACATGTGAGAGAAATCACAGAGAAAACAGAACTAAAGAGAGAATCCCCTAAATCAATGCATACATAAGGTGCTGAGCTCATTCATGAGCTGGGCACGTATGGAAGTGATCCAAAATGGAATAGCAAAGACTTTGAGAATGCACAGAGTACAGTTACACAATGATATACTACTCCACAGTTTAAAAAAGAGTGAACTATTTATACATGAAGCAATGTAGATTAATCTTAAAGGCATTATCCTAAATTTCAAAAACCTAAACTCAAAAACAGTATATACCATATGATTCCATTTATTTGACTCTCTGAAAAAGGCAAAACTAAACATAACAGTTCCTAGGCAGGAAAAGGGTTTCAATACAAAGTGCAGCAGAAGAGAATCAGGAAGCACGTGGGCATTCACTGTATCCTGACTGGAATGATGGTATATGATTTTTCATATTTGTTAGAAGTACATTAAAAAAGTAAAACACAATGAAATAAAACTAAGAGGAAATTAACTTCAGAAGAAACAAATCCTCACCAGGGATATAGCTCAGCAGGCATAAGCGCCTGCCTGGCAAGCTCAAGGTCATAAATTCAATTCCTGGTACAAGAAAGAAAAGAGAAGAAACAAACAAATCCTCTACTTCTCTGTTCTTCACTCACTTCACCACCTCCATGAGCAGACTTGGGCACCATCCTGGGGGCAGGTGAGGACAGTGGTGAGGAGAATGTGAAATGGCACTGCTCTGTCTAGTTCTCTATATATTCTTATGGTAAAGTGATCTTTCCAGTTCATTTATTCTCTTAAATAGTCCTTAACTGAGTACTAGAGGACAATTGTCCCTATGGGAGAATGAAGATGACCAGCTAACGTTGTTGGAATGGGTCAATGGGTTAGATCCTTCCTCAATTGGTGCCCTTACTCATATTTCTTGCAGTGAGCCTGGAAAAGCCTGATATCATCTAAGTAAAATCTTAAGGCTACTACTTAAAAATTAAAATTCCATTGGTCTGCTACTAAAAATCAACTTTTTCACATTAAACCCTCTCCTTATATCATTGCCCTAATTTTTTTTTTATTTAAAGAAAAAAATTTGAAACAGAAAGAGGGTAGAAATAATACAAAATCTCAAAAACAAAACAAAATAAAACAAAAACAAATACAGTAATCAGTAAGAAATCACTAGTTGATAATTACATATTTTCCTCTTAGAAGTAGTTGTTCAAGTTACAAAAGTAAAGTCTACAAAGTAGATATCCAAACAGTGAGACTGCAATCAGTTTTGTTCATTCATCCAAAAAAAAAAAACTTTAGCAACATGGTTATCCATCCCACACACTCAAACATACATGTAGTTATATCCTTTAGAATACTTTCTTTTCCTCTCTTTTTTTTCTTTACAATAACTATAATCCATTCTCGCAAACTACTTAGAATTTCTACACATGTATAAGTCTCTACACATGTATAAGTCTCTAGCCTTTATGTATTAGAGGGATAAACAAATCAAAACAAGTCAACAATGCAAATTCCTAGAGAAACACAAAATGAAAAGGACATATAAAACCACAATACTAGGTGATCTACGGTAGTTACTATGATGTCTCTTGTTGTTTTCAATAAAATTGTCTATATTGTCAAACATAGTATAATTAAACTTAGCATTACATTACACTATTAATAAAATCTAAACACTGGAGACATTATAGGACTTCAAAGGCAGTTAATAATCAAACCAAAATGGGTATCCTATTGAATCTTGTCATCTTCAGAGTAGTTACCTCTACTCTCAGACTTGATACTCTCAAGTATACCAGATTCAAATAAAATCAGTCAAGATAAAACAGTGATATAACCAATCTTTTCTGTCTTATCTCTGCTATGCTATTTTTCTGTCATTGTTGTTTGTTCACTTTTCTCCTTCATTCCACTGTCTGCCCCTTTCTTTGAGGCCTTTCTGCCATTGTTCCTGGAACCCTGGTGATTTTCTTCTCTCTCTCTAGAATGTCCTTCAGTATTCTTTGCAGGGTTGGATTGGTGGTCACAAACTCCCCAAGTTCCTCTTTGTCATGGAAATATCTTGCTTCTCCATTAATTTTGAGAGACAGTTTTGCAGGGTACATCATTCTGAGTTGGAGGTTATTTTCTTTCAGGGCTTGGAATATTTCGCTCCAAGCTCTTCTTGATTTGATGGTTTGCATTGAGAAGTCTGCTGTGATTTTGAAGAGTTTTCCTTTATAGGTAATCTGTTTCTTTTCTCTGACTGCTTTTAATATTCTGTTCTTGTGATGGATTTCTGGGATCCTGATCATTACATGTCTGGGTGTAGATCTGTTTTGGTGGTAGCTGGCTGGAGTTCTGTATGCCTCATATATCTGAACATCACTTCCGTTTCCTATGTTTGGGAAGTTTTCCTTAATTATTTCTGTGAATAGACTTTTTATTTCATTTATATTTGTCACTGCATCTTTATTCACATATTTTACTCTTAGGTTATAAATCCTCTTGTCATCTTCTAGCCTTTGTATCGTTGCTTCCTGGTTCCTTGTTATTTTTAAGAGATCCTTCCTTTCACGATCATAATTTGCAAATCTATCTTCAAGTTTTGAAAGTTTGTCTTTAGTTTCTGTTAAAAGGTTTTGCCAGCTTTCAGTGGAGTTTTTAATTTCCTGATATTCTCTTTGATCTGTTTCATGTATTTTAGGTTTTGTTTATATTCTTCATCAAAGGCTTCTCTCCTTTCTCTGGGTTCCTCTGTTCTTTCATTTGTGTCTACTTCAGGATTACCCAGGACTTATTTTATTAATCTTCTTATACCTTCCTTCACCTGAGTTCGAATTTCAGATTTAAATTTGTCGATGAGGTCACAGAGGTATTTCTTTATTTCCGATGAGGCTGACATTACAGGTTTGCTGCTCTCCACCTTCTCTGCATTTATCTCTGCTGGGCTCACTTTCCCTGGTTCCATGGTTGGAGACCTTTTGCTGTTTCTCTGTCTGGTCATGTTTCTGGCCCCCTTCAGATGGGTGGGTGGTGGAGGTCTCCAGGCCTTTCGTATTGCTTACAGTTTTTTCTGCAGTGCACTTGCTAGGGAAGTGCCGCCCCCCAGTCAGCTGCAAATCTGCGAGGTGCATGCTGAGAGCCAGCCCTTCCCCCTACGTCAGTCACCCAGTGGATGCTTCAGCACATTTGTGTGTTCCCTGGGGATGTCACTGGCTCAGAATGGCCTTGTCCCGGCTATTGGGTTTCAACCAGGGGCATGGCCCTGCCCAAGCAGATCCCATCAATCTGCTTTGGACCAGGAGTCATCAGCGGATGCTGCCTCGGGTTTTGATTCAAGCCAGCCCAACTCCAAAATGTCACCCAGCCAGTCCTCCCGCTCTAGGGAATCCAGTTCCCATCACTCACCAAAGTTCACGCAGCTAGACTGGCTGTTTCCACTCCCTGTCTCAGTGCCCCCCCCCAGCCGAGGGTCTGGAGCTCACCAACCCCTGCTTTCGGCAGGGCCGCAATCTCAGTTGGATCATGAGTCGACTCTAAGACGTGCTGGTACAGTGACTGGGGCTTGCCCAGCTCCAGCCCTCCATCCACGCTTCTTCTTCTTCTTCTTCTATCTTTTTTTTTTCTTTTTCTTTTTCCTCAGTTTCTTCCTGGGTCGTTAGAATTTCTCTCCTTTTGTCTGGATTTCTCCATGTTGTCAGATTCCAGAGTCTGAGTTGGTTTTTTTTCAGAGAGGCTCTCTTATCATGCCACCACTCAGTCAGGATCTTGCAATTCCATGGCCCTAATTTGAAGTAATAGAAATACTTCTATTGATTTCTCATTATAATATAGCCCCATATTTGTGTACATTGTCAATTTTTCTTTTTAATGAGTACAATAACAGATTTTTAGATTTAATTTCTTGCTCTTGGTATTTAACAGTCATTTGTGTGCCTCTTACATGTTTACTATGTCAATCTTCCTTGGTTTTTTAATTTTAAAGAGGGTAAAATTAAACACAACAAAGCAGAACAAAACAGAACACATATAAGCAGTGTAAGAGACATAAATTTCAAAGCAAGACCATCAGAGATCTTCACTATCTATCATATTGTCTCTTGTTTCCTTCCTACTAGATGTCCATATCTTCACATACAGAGAATTCACATGAAATAACATAGCAAAAAACTGAGCTGAACAGGATAAGGAAGGCGTTTTAGGTCTTCAAGACCCGACAGGTAAGGAAGTCAACAATGGCTGTCCTAGTGTCTCTCATTCTCTTCAAAATAGTTGTGCATACTTTCATGTATATTGAAATTAAACTATACAAAACAGATTAAAATCACTCAAAGAATAATATTATTGCTGTATTTCACATCATGATGCTACAGAATCAGCACTGGGTACTGTAGTGTCTCTTTTTCTTCAAAGTAGTTGTTCATTTCATCATACATTATACAACCAGTTCTCATAAACTATAGGTTCTATGCATGCATGAGTTTCTACATGTAATTCTATCCTTTCTGTATTAGAGGGAAAAACAAAACATAGCAAGATAAAACAAAACAAATTCCTATAAAAACATGAAACCAAAAGTCATATAAAACCACAGTACCAGGTGATCTACAATGGTTACTGTGTTGTCTCTAGTTATCCTCAATAAATTGTCTATATCATCAGGCATGTTTGAATATAGCAGTATAGTTGAATATAGTAATACATGACAATATTAATAAAAACAAAACATTGTAAAACTTCAAAGGCAGGTAATAAACAAACCAGAGTGGGTATCCTAGTGAATTTTGTCATTTTCAGTGTAGTTGCCTATACTCTCAGACTTGATGCTATTAATCGTAACAGCTTTGAATAAAATCTTTCAATACAAAACAACAATCTAACAAACCATATTCAATTAAGATCAGTCATGGTAAAACAGTGTAGGTTGTACAAAGCTTCAGATTAAATTAATAGGAAATTAAGGATGATTACCATACTATATCCTGCTATTTTTGGGATAACTGTCTGTGCCCTCAAATCTAGTATAAGTACACAAACTGAAACAGAATATAATCCATCTAAGCAGAGTGGTGTGAGTAATGTGGGTTTTAAATCCTGGTACACTATTAAGAATATCCTCTTCCTTCTTTTTTTAAATATTCCTCCCCTTTCACTCCCACAGGGTGCTGCACAATTTGGGTCTCACCAATTCCCTCAGTTTTTAGATGGGAGAGAGACCTGCTATTTACCTAAGTGGTTCCAAACCTTCTCACTCCTGGACTTGATCTCACATTGTATTCCCTTACCTACAAAAGCCTCAAGGTTTTCCTTCATTATAGCTGAGTAGTTCTCCACTGCACATAAGTATCCTGCCTTTCCAACCTATCTGCAGGTGCTGGTCAAGTTTCCCCTATTTCTCTCTGGTTCCCTGTCACATAAAGCATTGTTTTCTCACATTTGATTTTCAGTCCATAAACCCTCATTCAGTTTGATTACATTTCCTATACAGAGTATCTCAATGGGCCCTACCTCCTGATCTACTCTGCCTGTATTTCTTTTTTTTTTAAGTGTATCAAGGCCATCTATGTTAGAGATTATAGCCAACCTTCTCTGCCTCATTTCTGCTGTGCTACTTTTCTGCCATTGGTTGCCTACTTTACTCCATTCTACTGGCAGCCCCATTCATTGAGGCCTCTCTGCCACTGTTCCTATAATCCTGGTATTTTTTTTCTCTCTCTCTCTAGAATGTCCTCCAGTATTCTCTGTAGGGTTGGATTGGTGGTCACAAATTCCCCCAGTTCCTCTGACAAATAAGAAGGAAACATCTTGTTTCTCCATTAATTTCTAATGACAGTTTTGCAGGGTACAGCAATCTGGGCTAGAGGTTATTTTCTTTCAGGACTTGGAATACTTCACTCCAAGCCCTTCTTGATTTGATGGTTTGTGTTGAGAAGTCTGCCATGATTTTGATGGGTTTTCTTTTATAGGTAATCTGTTTATTTTCTCTGGTGGCTTTTAATATTGTGTTTTTATATTGAATTTCTGGTATCTTGATTATTATATGGCTGGGTGTAGCTCTGTTTTGGTTGTAGGTGGCTGGAGTTCTGTATGCCTCATATATCTGAATATCATTTTTTTTTCCTATGCTTGGGAACTTTTCCTTAATTATTCCTATGAATAGCCTTTGTAATTCCTTTGTTTTTATTTCTGCTTCATCACTCACATTTCTTATTCTTAAGTTATAGATTCTCTTGTCGTCTTCTAGCTTTTGTATTGTTACTATTTCCTTGTTTTTTTTAAGAGATCTTTCCTTTCATGATCACAATTGCAAACCTGTCTTCAAGTTTTGATAGTCTATCCTTAGTTCCTTTCAAGCAGTTTTGCCAGATTTCAATGGATTTTTTAATTTCCTGGTAATCTCTTTGAGTCTGTTTCATGTATTCTAGGTTTTCTTTATATTCTTTATCAAACGTTTCTCTCCTTTTTTGTGTTCCTCCCTTTTTCCATCTATGTCTTCTTGAGAGATGCTTAGCATTTCTTTTATTAATCTACTTATATCTTGCTTTACCTGATTTAATATTTCAGTTTTGAGCTCATCTACAAGGTCCCAAAGATATGTCTTAATGGCCATTGAAGCCGTATCTGACATTGCATGTTTGCTGCCCTCAGTCTCTTTTGTTTTTCCCTCTTCTGGATCAATCTTGTCAGGGTTTTGGGCTGGGGGCTTTTTCTTGTTTCTTTCTCTTGTCATGTTTTTGGTTTCTTCCATACAGATGTATAGTAGAGGTCCCAACCCCTTTCCTTGTTGGTTATGGTTCTTCTGAAGCTCACTGGTAAGGGATTTCTGCCCTCTCCAGTTTGTTCTTGGTCATTGAGGTGCAAGCATGGGTGGCATATGCTGGCTCCTCCCCACCGGGCCAGTCAACCTTCAGAGGCCTTCACCAGGTTAGTGTGTGCTGCACTTAGGGAATTGGTTTGGAACGACTTATTGGGTCCCAGCCAGGGGTGTGACCCAGGCCAAGCAGATCCCACCAATCTGCTCTGGGAAGGGAGCAAACAACTGAAATCACTGTCATTCCTAGTTCAGGCCCATCCTGCCCGATTCTAACCTGTCATCCACTTGGTCGCCCCCTTCCAGTGGTGGGAGGGTCTTATTCCCAGCACTCACTGTGGGTTAATGCAGGTCCCTCACCGGCTCTGTTCTCCATTGGGCTCACCGAGCTCTGTCTTCAGTGTGACTGGCTAGTTGCAGCAGCTCGATTTTGGATGCTCCAGTAGGTTCGGACCACTCCAGGCAGTCACAGTGGTGGTGCGAATTCAGGCGGCTCCAGAGTGCTGTGGTCACTAATCTTATCTTCTCCAATGGTAAGCCCCAAGACTACGTGTTTGACCAGCTCTTTTGCCTTTTGTTTCTTCCTGGGTCAAGAGGATCCATCTCCCTCTGTCCAGACCTTTCCAAGACATTTTATTCCAGCATGAGTTGTCTCTCTCAGGGGAGGCTCTGTATCCTCATTCTTGCTTGTTTAGAATCATAATTTTCTATTATTCAAAAAAAGTTTCTTTTCACTGTCTTTTTATAACCTTAAGTAGGTTTCAATGCAGTAAAATTAGATTTCCTTGGTTAAATGTATTTTACAGTACTGCTGCAGCATTGAGTATTCACTGGGCACAAACTTCTGGAATAAATTAAAAACACATCTACAGTAGTCTAGTCTGAAACTTTAATCTACAAATTAAAATAATAATTTAGAAGATAGTTTGGGTATAATCATATTATCTCTGGGCTATGATCTTGCAAAAACAGCAGGGACAGTGTGCTGTGAAACAGACCTTATAAAATGCATTTCAAAGGTTTTTTTCACATGACTAGACTGCAGCACTTGGAGGGAAAAATGAAATCTCTCCCCGAAATTCACACAGGTATGAAAAATTTGTGGGAATGAAGATAATTAGCCTAAAAATAAAGTTTGATTAGTTTGAAATTCACTACCATTTGCAAACCAAGTGTTGACCCATGTGAAATAAAATGTTACAAAATATAATGGTCAGCTAAGCAAGTTTCAACAGCTCCAGAGGACATTTGGGCCAGTGATGAAATGGAACAGCCAGAAGTCATAGAAAGAGTTAAATCCTTCTGATTAGGTACTGATTTTTAAAACAAATATGAGAAGAAGGTTTAGCAGGCCATAATTACGAAGAAGATGAATGGAGAATTATTCGATGCTTCAGTGCCCACATGATTCACTGTCTAGGCACCAGCTGTGCCTACACTTTCTAAGATGTTTAATGCATGAGATTCTATGTACATATGCACACAGGCACACACGCACACGCATGTGCACGCATGCACACACACACGCACACACACACACACACACATAGAATAACCAGTTTACTGTTTCCATCCTAGTGAATCTATACCCTTTATCTGAAGATTTTCTCCCACAATAGCATTCAGGCTTTTCTGAATTGCAAGGGTAACATTTCAACTATTATATTATCAAGAAGAATGCATCAGGCAAAAAATAAAACTAAGTGCCCATCTTGATCTTTTCAACATTTTCTTGGAAGAGGCTTTCTACTTCCACACTGTAACTCTGTATCACAAGATATCAATTCTTATTTCAATAGGTGGGCACTGCTGGAGAGAAAGACCAGCTAGAAAACCAGCTGATGAAGGTGCACTGAATCAGTACTACATTCAAATTCATTCCTTTTTCATTTAAACTGCTTTTTGAACTAAAACAAAAACTTACAGTGTCGTTGAAATAATCTCCTGCTGTTCTTCTAAAAGTTCTCAACACTAAAGCTTTAAAGAATTATTTATTCTGAGATGACTGTGTAATCTTGTCTAAACTAAGATAATTATCACATACATATATACATACATACATACATACATACATACATACATATAAAAGAAGGAGAGAGGGAGGAAATTTTTCAGGCCATTTATGGACATAAAATGTATTTTCATACACACATACAAATATAAATATATGTATTTCTACTTATATTGCTGTTTCTGTAAACCAAATGCCTTAATCTAGAAAACTTCCAATCTAATTTGTTCCACCTTAAAAAAAATTCTTTAGTAATATCTTCTTAGTTTTGTATTAATTTTTCTCCTGATGAAAATTACAAACATGTAAAAAGACATTCTGTTTCAATTGCTTACTCTGGTTGATATTCTTAAAAATCTGTGTCATAACATGAGAAGATATCCTTTAATCTTGGGTAGGAAGAAGCAACATAGTGAAAACGGCCATGCTTTTAAAATTGTTATACAGATTTAATGCAATACCAATCCAAATAACATCAGCAAACCTCACAAAACTAAAGAAAACATTTCTAAAATTCATTTGGAACCAGAAGAGACCTAAAATAATGAAAACAATGCTGAGCAACAAAGACAAGGCAAAGAACATCACAATCCCTGACTTGAAATTATACTATACTGCTGTAATAAAAATTGCATGGTACTGGCAAAAAAAAAAAAAAACAAAACAAAACAAAAACACAGACCTGAGGATCAATGGACAATGGAAGGTACAATAACAACCCTAAACACACTCAGCCACCTTGTCTTTGACAAAGGGGCCAAACACATTCACTGGAAGAAAAATAGTCTCTCTAATAAATGGTGCTGCATATAGTGGCTTTCCACATGCCAAAGACTAAAATTAAACTGGTTCTTTCACCATGCACTACACAAAAATCCAAATGGATCAAAGTTCTAAATATTAAAACAGACACGTTAAATTTGCTGGACGAGAGAACAGGTAGAACTCTCAAAGACATAGGTATAGCCAAAGGCTTCATGAACAAAACCCCAATTGCATGAGAAATACCACAAAGAGGCAACAACTGGAATATCTTCTCATTCACAGGCTTTTGCACAGCAAAAGAAATCACCAACAAACTGAAAAGACATCCCACAGAGTGGAAAAAATTTAATCAGTTGCTCCTCAGACAAAGGACTAATATCTAGAACACATAAAGAATTGAAAAAAATCGGGCCTCCCAAATTCAAAGACCCAATCCAAAAATGGGCATCAAAGATGAATATACACTTCTCAGATGAAGAAATACAAGTGGCAACTAAATACATGAAAAAATGGTCATCTTCACTGGTCATTTAAGAGATACAAATTTAAAATAAGGCTGAGATTCCATCTCATTCCAGAAAGAACGGCTATCATCAAGAAATCAATCAATAACAAATGCTGGTGGGGCTGTGGGAAAAAAAGAACACATCTCCAATTATTTTTTTAACCCCCTTTCCTCATTTTTCAATGAGAATGTTCACCCTGTGCCACTGCATGTTAGAAGTATTCAGCTTTCTTTTTTATGTTTATAAGGGCTCTCATCTGAAGTTAACCTTCAATCTCAGAAGAGACTTTCAACTTGGACTTTTGAGCAATGATGAAACTGTTAAGATTTTGGCAGTCTTAAGGATGGAATAAACATGTTATGCATAATGAAATAGACATAAACTTTTTGGGACATAGGAATTGTTGGGAGCCATTGAAACTGGAAATTGAACACATGTGCAGGGCTGGGGGCGTGGCCAACCTGAGAACAAAGAGACGCCTCAAAGGGCACGATGAGGTCACAGCTGAGGACACCTGGTCCAAACTCCAGTTAACTAAATAAAGACTGTAGCTGCAGGCATTTCACTCCTGTAGTGAAGTACAACATGGAGATCTTCTCCTAAGACCCTTCTCCTGAATTAACATAAGATAGTTCTCCTAAAGTAAACATAATCTATTACTTGGAAAAGTTCTTGAACCACTCTGAAGGTCTGTTCAGTTTCCTGTGTTTTCCACTTTAATCCCTTGTTTGAAAACTAAATATATACAGGCCACCCAGAGTCTCAAACTCTTCAGAGGATTTTGATCTTCCTGGATCCTTAAAATCATACCACTTGTCTCATTTATTTTAAGCCTTCTCTGTACACTCCTTTGGGAAGTTGGGGATCTTGGCCAGGTCCCTGATAAGGGGTGGAATGTCATGTGAATGATCTCAAGTGTCACCCAAAAGTCTCATGTGTCAAAAACAGGCTTTTCAGAAGATGATTGGCTGATGAGGGTGCTGTATTTATCAATGAATTAGTCTATTGATGAGTTCATAGCTAATTCAGTAAATCTGTAATAGGAATAGGAATCTCCATTTCTAATAAATCCTCAGGTGACAGTGATGTTTCTGGTTTGAGACCCACTGACCTAGTGCTTACTATGTCCCAAGCCATTTCCTACACTGTTTACCTATATTATGTTATTTAACAATAAAATCTTAATGAGGTTGGTATTTATCAACATATACATTCCACATATAAGAAGGTTGAATAATTTGCCTAGAATCCCACTGCTAGTAAATGATGGAGAAAACATTCAATATTAGACAACCAACTCTGGATCTTGTATTCTTCAAGAATATGTATAGGTTGTGAAATGTTCATTTGAAGTAAGTAAATGTCTTGATTTCCTCTGTAGGAAGAATAATGTTTGGCACAAGTCAAACAATGCCAGCATTAAGAGACTTACATTGCTCCAACTAAAATAAAACAGTTGACTAGAGGAGACACATGACTAGTGTCCTTCTAAATAAAACAATCCCAGCTTGCCTCCTGTTGTAGTCAGGGGTTGTGAGGAGAATAATTAGAATCAGTACATGGAATTTATAATATTATTTTTATGATGGTCACCTAGAGTTAATACAAAGAAATGCAGGAAATCTATCCACAACACTAAAGACATAGAATATTTAGCCAAGAGCCTTAATCTTACAGCAATGTCCTACATGAGTCTAGATGAAGACCCAGAACTCATGACAGTGCCTCACACGAGTCCAACTGAAGGTCTAGAGCCCACAAGAAGGATTCACACCAGTCTCTTTTATGGAAGCTAGAAAGTCTATGCCAGCAGTGGCATAATGAAAAGTCAGCAGTGGAAGCTAGAAAGTCTATGCCAGTGGGGTGAAGGAGTTGTGCTGGTAGGTTGAGGGTTCTACACTGGAGCCAAGAAGTCACACCCATAATAAAAACCCAGGCTGCCCTGAAAAGCACCATAGCCATCCTCAGCAACATGGAGGCCCTGAGCTCCTCCAACAGTAAGCACAGTCGAGTACATGCCAGGAAGCCAGCATGACGAGTTTGTCCTGGAGATTAAGCAACATATCTTCCTCTCCGGAGCCAGGAAGCAATGCTCAGTGTAAGGGACTAGAACTTCTCCAGGAGAAACAACGACTCAAACAGCATCACGTAGGAGAACCTACAATGCCACAATGCCTCAATGTCTCAACACCTCAATGCCTGGCTTCTCCTTCTCGATGTCTCTATGCTGGCAACTTTCCTCAGGTGAAACATCTATGCTCAGCGCCATGGTGATTTAATTCTGCTGGTATTAATTTGGCCACCAGTTTTTAATCTGTAACACCTCCTAAACTCTTTATAAGGTAACTATACATCCTCTAGAGGCTAAAAATAAGTTGAACAGTTCTGCTGAAAAAAATTCCTATACTCAAGAAAAAACTACTATACTGACCTCTGATTCCCTTTTCCTATATACCAAAACACCAGTGTGTTCCCAGGTAATTCCAATGTGCAGCCAAGTTTGACAACCAACACCCCAAAGTAACTTTTGGATCTTCCTACCTCAAATTGATTCCTTATCAGGCAATGAAACTGATCAGGTCCATTCTGCCAGCCTTTTCTGTATCATTGTTTCTGGCATAGTAATTATACCAGTCTACACAGACCCTCTATCAGTACTCTATGGGCCCCTCTCTGACACCCACAGTCCTTTCTATGGTATAGAAGGTCTTAACATTTGAACACTTTGTACAATTACATGGTTATTTATGTTTCTCATGGTGACTGGGAAGATTGGCAAAGGCTGAAGTACAGTCCCCATTTTAGAAAAGAAACCTGTAAAAGAAACCTCTACTAAGCAAAAGGCACTAATCTTTATTTTAAATCATATTCAATATTTTCCTACAAGATATTTCTTTGCAACTGAGTCCAGTTCTCTGATATAAAATATAAAACTTAAAATATTCAAAAATATTTGTGAAATGCATTTCACCTATTAATGGTATATTCTGGCCTGCATTTTTTAAACGTATTCTTCATACAGATTTTTGCTTGCTTCTAAAAATAATTTACATATATATATATATATATATATATATATATATATATATAATATCAAGCAATATATTATATTATATTATATTATATTATATTATATTATGGAGCAGGGCATAGTAGAGCACTTTGTATTCTCCACATTCAGGAAGCTGAGGTGGGAGGGTGCAAGTTCAAGGTCAGCCTGGGTACAGAGCAAAATCATATCTAACGAAAAACAAAGAAAAATGATGTGCATGAGACAAAATTTGTGAAACAAGCATAAAAAAGGATAATTAATCATTAGAAATATTGGTGAGAACTGTGAACTAAGTATAATAAACCTGCTTTCTGTAACAGTAGTTATCTTTATCTGAGTACTAACTTAGTTCTGAGTTTTATGACAGACAAAACATAGATAAATATTGTATGATATCAATTTCATTATAGAGAAGAAAGAAACAATGAAGGAGATAGAAAAGAAAGCTTATTTGAGAAGATAATATTTTCCTGGTGTTAAATTCTGGGACATTATCACACTGATAATTGTCAGGAGATACTTGATCCCATAATAATAAGCATATTTTTCAACTTTAATTCCAATATCGTTAAAATGTCACTCATGTCCTGAAATAGATATATAATTCAAGTCTGTCTAAAACATAAAGAGAGAATGATCAGTTACCTAATTGTCTTTTTTTTATTATTTTAAAAAGTAAAACAGAAAAAATAAAAGGATAGAAATGATAGAGAATTTCATAAAAACAGGAAAATAACACTAGTACATATTGCATATTGTTATTTTAGAAATAATTGTTCAGGTTACAAGCTCTAGCCACAAAAATAATCAGTCAAACAATGACAGCACAAACTGTTCTTTTTGATGAACTAACAGAGGTTGGTAGTAATCTATTTTGCATACAAATACATGCATTCCTGTATATATGCTCACCAACACACAGATAATCTTTTCCTTTCTTCCTTTTCTCCTTTCCTCTATCCTAGTTGTTCTTTCCTTTTTATCATATTCTTTCCCTTTCATCATTACAAAATCTATTGTACATTTTGGATCTTATTACTCTTTTGGCATTTTATTTTTATTATTTTTTATACTAGGGAGACAATACAATATTTACAACTGTGAGTTTGATTTATTTCATTTATAACTATGATCTCAAGTTGCCTCCATTTACCTATAAAAGCCTCAGGATTATCCTTTTTATAGCTGAGTAATACTCCATTGTATGAAAATACCACATTTTTTTTATCTATACTGTGGTTGATGGGCATCTGGGTTATTTCCAAGACTTAGCTATTATAAATCATGCTGCTATAAACATTGGTGCACATATATTGCTGTGGCATGACATTTTCAATTTTTCTGAGAACATACCCAGAAGGGGAATAGCTGGGTTGAATGGGATCTCCAATCCTAGTTTTGTTTTGTTTTGTTTTGGTTTTGGTTTTTTTGTACCAGAGATTGAACTCACAACCTCATGCTTGCTAGGCAGGTGCTTAAGCCACTGAGCTAAATCCCCAGCCCCAATCCTAGTTTTTTGAGAAATATCTACACTGGTTTCCATAGTGGTTGCTCTAGTCTGCATTCCCACCAGCAGTGGAGAAGCATTCTTTTTTTCCCCACAGCTTTGCCAACATTTGTTATCAGTTGATTTCTTGATGGCAGCTATTCTTTCTGGAGTGATCTCAGTGTTGTTCTCATTTGCATTCCTCAAATGACCAGTGATGTTGAACATGTCTTCATGTATTTATTTGCCATTTGTATATCTTCACATGAGAAGTGCATGTTCATCTCAGATGCCCATTTTTGAGTTGGGTCTTTGAATTGGAAGGCCTGATGGTTTTCAGTTCTTTACACATTCTAGATATAAGTCCTTTGTCTGAGCGATGGCTGGCTAAAATTCTTTCCCATTCTGTGGGTTTTCTCTTCATTCTGTTGATGATTTCTTGTGAAGTACAAAGATTCCAGTTGTTGATTCTTTGAAGTACTTCCCATGCAGTTTGCATTTTGTTCGTGAATGCTTTGCCTACCCTGTACTAATTGTCTTTCTGTGCTGTCAAACATTAGCAATACAGCTTTCAATTATAGTATTTGCTGTATATTACTATAAATTAAAGTAACCAGTTTAGTAATATTCTGATTATTTCAATGTCTTCAACTAAGAACTAGATATGTACACTTTTGTTCTCTCTTTGCCTGATAAATTGTTCACAGAAAAGATATTTCTAAAATACACCTGGGCACTATGAAATTCCTCAGCTGAAAAAACAAAATTCTTGGTCTCAAAAGGCAAATAAATAGAAATTGAGTCAAAAATCAGTTTCAAAGAAATAATGAATGCAAATCCTAGTGCACATAACTGTGAGATGTGGCCAACATTAATGTAGTGCCTCTCCAACACATAACAGATACTTAATATTCACTTGCTTTAGAAAAGGTCCCAGTGAGTTATTCTAGTGCTATAAGATCCTACTATTGTAGTAGACACAGGATGCCTAGGCATACGGCTAGTTGGCAGAACAGTCTCTAGTTGGCGCTTTCAGACTGGCTCTCGTACATTTGTCCCCACAATTACCCATGGCTCTGGCTGATGACCAGCCATAAAGTAAGTAAACGACCCTCCACACCATTGGCACATACATCTGGCCCCATTTACATTTTTTGTTGTTTTTCCCCCTAGTATTAATTTCAAGTTGCTAAGAGTATGCCCTTCTTTCTTGATCATTATGTATTTGTAAAGATTTATTAATGCACCTGAGTAAAGCTTCAAAGCTCATAATCTCAAAATTACAGAATGTTTTGGATGTTCTTGCCCTTTTAACTTCCCAAGCCTAACTAACTACACTGTGAAGGCACTTGGCCACATAAGCTCATTCCATTTCTGAATGTCTCTGGCTGCCAAACATTTTGAAATGAGCTATAACCTATTCCCTGAGAGCTTCTACCTGCTGGTCATATTCTACCCCTTGAGGCCATAAGAGTCTAATCATTCATGTATCTGGTGACACTTGAAACATTTAAAGGCAAACAGCATGACAATAATGGCTTTCTTTTCCCAAGTTTTAGCAACTAGAAAATCTCAATTTGTTTTCCCACAGCACAATTTGAAGTCCTTTCATTGTCTTGATCTCTTCTCTGAATACTCTGAGAATGCCTTTATCTCTTAACACATAATAGCCGAGGAATGATCACACTGCTCAGTTATGAGTTAAATACAATTGTCATCTCTCTGTCTCATCTCCTAGATTTCTTTCTGCTTGCAACCCAAGTCGCATTTGCTCCATTGATAATCGCAGATATTTAAGGTAATTGGTGCTAATTAAAATCATTCTCCTGCACATTTTAGTGAAGCAAAGTTAATGCTTCGCCTTTTATGCAACTCAAAACATTTTTAACTAAATGCAGAATTTGACATTTACTTCTCCAATATTTAATTATTCCAGCTTGTTCAAACTTTCTTACAAATTCTATAATCCAGTGTACAAGCTTATTCTTCCTTTATATACCTATGATTAAAAACCACTTTGGGTTGGACTTACATGAATATGTAAAATGTCTCCTTGTAAAACATCTATTTTCCATGCTCTTTCTTCTTCCTAAAAGTCCATTATTATGTGGCTAGAAAGAATATAGTTTTAAACTTACTATGAAACTTAGTTTTCAACTACTGTAGATACTAACACAAATGCAACAGCCTTTGAAAAGCCAAGTTAAAAGGAGTCACCACACAATCAAGATAGCCTTATTCCAACAAAACAATATATATTCAAGCCAATCTTTTGTTACTTAGTAATAGAGTATGTTCCCAGATATCTAGCAGTAAAATTAGCACTATTATTAACAATATTGTATAAATAACACAGTAGTAGTGATGGCAATGCCCTGTATAAGTTCCAGAAAGAGACATTTGAATGATAATTTATTTTTAGTAAGGCTCTAGAAATGCTTTGGTAGTAAACACCTAACAGCCAACCCAAATGTTTTGTGCTGTGTGCCCACCCAGTGGAATCTGGTTCAGGCATGAACACCTCAACAAGGGAAAAGTCAGCATCTTCTGATGCCACATAGCAATTTACAGCCAGTAAAGAGAATCATTTCTATCTACTTTCCTACAGATAAATTGAATCCCCAAGAGTGTTTCCATTTGTGTACAATGCTACACGGTATCTGACCATGGATGTAATTCTCACCTAAAACCTTTAACTTACACTAGTTAAATTTTCATTTTAAGTACTAAAGCACCCAACAGAGTGCTAAGTGAGAAGTGCCTGTCCTTTGACCTGCTCCATTAAAAACATCCTGTCAAATAAGCATATATTGTCTTCCTTTTAGCCACTTATATCATTCATTAGCTTATATAACAATATGAGTGCAGTATTTCTTAACTCACTTAACCCTATAACTTTCTACATGTCAACTCTGGCAGCCATTGGTATTCCATAAAGCTACAGAATACTAAGGGGAAAGTTGACCTCTTGGCTTTCTGTTTTGTTCTCACTGAACCCAGGGATGCACTACCAATGAGCTAAATCCCTAGCTCTTTTTAGTTTGAGACAGGGTTTCACTAAGTTGCACACATTGACCTCAAACTCCATCTGCCTGCCTCATGCTCCTGAGTAGCTGAGATTACAGGTATGTATCACCATGCCCAGCTTTCCTGACATCTTTTACCCACCTATATCAGTATTATCATTCAGAGCTGTACACTAAATATTTCCCTCTGCTTGATGGACTTTTAAATATTTGAAGCAATCTCCCCTATCTCTCTAGAATTCTCTGGGAGGCTGCCTGCACATAAGAGTTTGTTTCCAAAGGAAGATGGCAAATAAATGTAAAAGGAGAAAAACAGAGAGAGGAAGAAAAAGAAGGAGGAGGAGGAGAAAAAGAGAAAAAATGGAAGAAATGAAGGAAAAGAAAGAGAGAAAAAGAAAGAAAGAAAGAAAGAAAGAAAGAAAGAAAGAAAGAAAGAAAGAAAGAAAGAAAGAAAGAAAAAGAAAGAAAGAAAGAAAGAAAGAAAGAAAGAAAGAAAGAAAGAAAGAAAGAAAGGGTATTCTTGTGGGGCTTGGAGACACTAAAGATCTTTAATTCCTTGGATCTTCCTGAAACATCCATTGAGACTCATAAAGAATGCTGTAGCAAAGAAAGTTTTCAGTGTCAGCATGAAATCCCCCCAGAAAACCTGAAAAATCCAGGGGTGGGTAGACTTCTACAAGTCTTTCCTCTAAATTAATTAATTTCTACTGGAGGAACCATTTTTCAACAAACCACCAGTGACCTTCCCCTATTCTGAGGACTTAAAATACAAAGACCAAGAAAGGGAGAATCTGATTACTACTCGTGTTCTGCTGGACACTTTTAAGGGTTATTTAACGAAGAGGAGTGTTCCAAAAAGGGGTGAGCTGATCAACCCTAAAAACCTTTCATTTGGTATTAATGAAAGGTAATACTGACTCACATGGCATGAGCAGAAAATTTTGTAAGCTAAATAGAACTGTGTTTGGAAAAAAGTCTCTGCCAAGGTTTCCTTGCATCTTTGGAGATTTTCTTCTCAGGTTCTCTAAAAAAGGGGGGTTTTCAACAACAATAGGTAGTTTTGATACTTTTTCAGGAGGTGCAGAGCAAGAGAAAATGACATGAGCTTTATAAAAGAAAGGGAAGTTTAGATAGAAAATGCGATGTAGAATTGCAGTTGGACTTGCTCCTGGGATAATGCACAGGGCTTTTACAAAGCTCTGGATGGATTAGTTATATGGGTAGCATAATTCCAAACACTCAAGTTAAAGCATATGATAATACAATTCTTTGACATAATTGTGCATCTAAAGGAGGAATCTTTCCATTTGAGAACAACAAGAATTAGAGTGAACTGTGGGAAAAGACTGTTTAGAGTTCTTTTAGACTTTACCCTGAAGCAAGTCAAATAAAATTAAATATTTAATGGAATCTAAGTCCAACCAATGCAAGCAGAAAAATGCCAAGATAGGCTTTAAATTTAACCCTTAACCCTAGGTCACTCACCCAGGAATATTGCTAATGGTATGACAAGTGAAGCAGAGGAATTCTGGGACAACTCGAATCTCATGCATATATAAAGCTGCAGGACTGTGTCAAATATATTTTAGCCCATTAAAATGCATTGGCTGCATAAAGGTTTTCAAGTTGACTAATGCAGTAGGTGGATGGGGAGGGGAAAAAAATGTATGGGATTCATGCCATAAAGACTGGTTTTTATATGCTTTTGGAGCAAAAATAAAAATAGGAAAAACAAAACAATCAAGAAAAAAAAATCGTACACTATTCCAAAACCCAATAGGCAGAAAGGAAGAAGACACAATTAGTAATAATGATTCACTATATAAAACTCTCACAGGATTTCTCCCCAGGAGTTAATGAACTAGTCTCCCTAATGGGACTCCCTACCAACACTACAACCCAATGCCTCCATCTTTCACACCACAATCAGTGGAATCTTACAAACACAATCAATTCTCTGCCTAAAAATCTTTTTTAGCTTTCCACTGCCTAGGAGTGAAACAACAAACCTAATGGTTTGCATCAAAGCCAATTTTCCTTTGTCCCCCTGTCCAACTTCAGCACTAGTCACATGTCCCCACCTTTCCCCCCACCATGCATCCAGAGCTCAGGCACTGCAGGGACACTTCCTGTCTTATGCTGCACAACTGAGCCTTTACATCAGCCTTCCTCGCCTCTTAGATTGCCCCCCACCAAACCAACCGCTGGGAAATTAGTCATTGATCAAAACTCTAAGTATTATCATGTCTACAGAGCTTTTTGTGGCTTTCCTGGGCCACATTAATTACTTTCTTCCTCGGGGTCCCAGGGTACCATGATTCTAAATAATAAATAATAATACAGAAAAATTATTATTTAGCAAGTACTTTTACCATCTGAATATTCATTTGATCTTCACGACAACCCCTGAACTCCCGAAACAGGAAAATAAACAGGCCCAAGAATCAAAGGGGAAGATGAGTCAAACAAACAGAAGAGGCACGACTTCACAAACCCCCTAATAAAAGGGCAAGTACGGATGTCAGAAGTGGATCCTGAAAACAAAAGATGAGAAAGCCAGGAGCCAATTTTGCTCCAAAAACTAGGAAATTTATCATTCATGATAAATTATCCCCATGCCCACGTGCAGAAAAAGTTCTTTCTTTGAAGAAGTATAAATAAATCTACCAGTTCAGTCAGACAACTAGACTCCCTCTTACAGAGCTCCTTCACTTTGAAAGTAGTCTTTGAATTCTTTGTACCAATTGTCTTGATTGGCAATTATATTTATTTCCCAGGGCAGATGCATTGAATATCAGTAGCTACCACTTTTTTCTTGAGAAAGTGTTCCATGCCTCCATGCATATTAATCAATACCACATGAAAGAAGTCTTCAATCCCATTTTATAAATGAGAAAACCATGGCACAGAATCCTTAGCAAACTTGTCAGGTTCACACACTAGTATGAAGAACTATAAATTGATACCAGGTCTGACTGCACTACACAGTGTTGCTCATTAAATGTCCTGTGTACCACCCAGCATTTCCCAGCCTCCAGAAACATGTAGGGTCAAATGGTCAATGAACTGTATGCAGAACAAATTACAGGCAAATGACAATGATGTGTGTCTCTTCCGAGAGATTTAAGAGTATCAGTCCTGGAAAATATGAGTTGATGTGGCATGGTCTCAAAACAAAGAGAGCCTGGATCCATAAGACACTACATGGAAAAGATGTTATGGCTTCTATCTAGATGTCTCCCCAAAGCCTCATGCACTCATAGGTGGGGATTTTGGGAGTCGACTGGATCTAGCATATGTGATACTGGGATTAAGGATGTGCAATAACTAAATTGTTTGAGCATAGTTCTGGAATATGGAAGCACCCTGAGTATGGATGACACCAACCAACAGGCTTGTAGCTTGGATGGAATATAAAGGGGAAGAGAGAAGGCAGGCTGCTGCTGCTGCCTCACTCCCTCTGCCTGCCATGCCATAGACTGTTTCTCTTTGCAATGTCCCTGTGCCATCCCTCCTTGCCTGGGACCCAGCCAACTAGGGACTGAAACCTCTACAAACTATGAGCTAAAATAAAACTCTTCTCCTTTAATTTGTGGGTACTGGGAATTCTGTCTCAGCAACAAAAAAGTAACAAAAACAGAAGTGCTATGAGGAATCGTGGAATGTGCATCAGACCTTCTTTAAAGTAAGAAGTAAATTTTGATGTGATGATCCCTTGAGACTCATGGGATTTTTGCAGTTTTATTGCTACTTTTGCTACTGTAGCTGATTTGAACACTGCTTTTAAGAGTAGAGACTCCAGATCCTGTATTCTCAATCCTAATACTTCAGTGTCTCTCTACTCTCCATTCCAAGGTACTTACCCAACGGGAGGCAGAGGAAAGAGATAAGGAAATAGGTACATTAAATGCTACCATTTTCTTCAGCAGAGGCATGGGAATAAAATACCTGGAAAGCAGTCTGTTGGAAGCTATGAGGACCTCAAGGATAACTTTACAACTTATCACAATAGAACTGGTTTCAGGATGGATTCCATAGGCTCATTTGGAGAAGTAGATAGAATGCAAATAGCTTGTGCATTATTCCAGCAAGATCCTTCCCTTTTACTGTTGCTACACAAAATGTACATTTTGGATTCAACATTAATACATTTTGTAACACACAGAAGGTTTTTATACACTGAGATAACAAGACTCCACAACAAAGAAAGATGTTAAAGACCCACAAAAATGGTGCTCAGAGCATCATCACAAATTCTGTCATGGATTTTAGATAGATTTTTACTTTTGATGGAATATGAACTTCTTTCTCTTCATTCCTCCTCTCCACTGTCTTCCTAACACATTCACTAAAGTGATAGAAACACTCCCTTCTGGTAATATTAAATGAAAGAATTAAATATGTTTACCTTCCTTCCAGAAGTTTCCACCTACTAATTTATACTGCTCATACAATTCGAACATTATACAAATTTATCACTTATAATTGATACATATACATATAAATTTAGTGATACATAATACATATAAGTTTAGTGATACATTATACATTTAAATTTATCACTTATAATACTGAAAAAACTAGAGACAACCTAAGGTTCCAAACTAGTTATACGAGTTACGATATTTATATATAAGGAATTATTTTAAAGTCCTTCAAATGATTCAGTATCTCTAGATTTATTGACATGAAAATATATTCACATCAAGCTTGTGAGTAAAAATTTAAATTGTGTCCAGGGTATGATTAAACTTTTATAAAACTGTAGATAGACAGACAGATAGACAGATAGACAGAAGAGAGAGTGTTTATGCATATAAATAAAGAGTATAGAAGGATATGCTCCAAAAATATTAACAGCATTTCTCTCTTGGCAGGTTTTGGGAGTGTACTTCTTTCTTATAACCTTCTGTAATACTTCCATTTTTAATTTTTTTTTTCGGTACCAGGGATTGAACTCATGACCTCACAATTGCCAGGCAGGTACTTATGCCACTGAGCTAAATCCCCAGCCCAATACTTCCATTTTTAAATGTTCATATAGTATATGTATTACTACAAAAGCAATAAAATTTATATTGGAAAAAAAAATCCTTAAACTGTATGTTAGCTATCATTTTCCAGCCCATCCAACATTGCATTTCAATGTCAACACAAAGTGACATTAATTAACATTAATGGTCTCCAGTGTGGGTCTGTCTATAGTTTCGATGCTCAGTCTAGCAGCTGGTCATTATTCAGTCTTAAATAAAAACAGTGATAAGGACCTTAAAAGACTGGAAGTTAGTCTACTCTCTGGTGAGTGCTCACATCAGACTCCATATTCAAATGTGGAAGTAGATATTACAGACAAAAGAGATCCAGAGCCATTTCTATAAAAAAAAAAGTTCAGGTTATTTAACTTCTTGTTGTGGAGCCAGAGTTCCCAAGGTGATCAAAGTTTTCTGTCTCAGTTCAGATCTGCAGTTTATGTAGGAAGATGTTATGGCACTATGAAGTCGGCTGGCTGTCAAATAAAGACAAAATAAAAGAGGCTCTAAACTATATCTGTCAACATTCCTGATACTATCTCAAACAACATATTATAAGTTTTCTTTGTTTTATGACTCTCATCTGTGAAGAAGTTTTGTCAAAAAAAATTTAATAAAAGGCTAAGTCAAAATATACTGTCAGCTCTATTTTTTAAAACTGATACAAAGACCAGAATCTATAACCAATATCCAAAAAAAAAAATAGGAAGATGAGTTTATACAGGAAGTAGATGGCCTCAAAATTTTAGTGAATTTCTAAATTATCAAAATCTACTGAAACAGTATTATCATAGGAGTATTCAAACAGAAGATATTGTGAATAAAGTTCGATCTTAGGACTAACCCATCCCTTAAACATATTAATTAGATGCTCAATAAAAATCTGCTGAAGTACTTTTATGTGTTACTCGGAAAGAGAATATTCTGCTATAATAAATACACACTATAATTTCAGTGAGTAAAAAAAAATAAAAATTAATTTCTCCTCAATTCACATTTTAGTGTGGTTGGGTGCTTATTCTGGAATGCTTTAACCCACGTGGTAACTGCAGATTCAGGATACTTCCATATTGCAGCTCATCATTTGGAACATTGCCACAGAAGAGAGACTGTGGAATCAAGCACAGGTTTTATGGACAGATATAGAAGTGGCGAATTTCTACCCATACTCCTTG
Source organism: Hydrochoerus hydrochaeris (assembly GCA_004027455.1). Lineage (NCBI taxonomy): Eukaryota > Metazoa > Chordata > Mammalia > Rodentia > Hydrochaeridae > Hydrochoerus > Hydrochoerus hydrochaeris. The sequence goes on from PVLA01000765.1 coordinate 455,379, forward strand.
GAGTAGAGCTCATCCACATGTTTTCACTCGCTGCAAAAAAAGGCTGGGAAATGTAGTCTTCATTACTTTTTTCCAATTGCTGGAACAAAATACTGGACACCCAAAGTTAAAGGAGGAAAGGTTTATTTAGCTCACAATTTGTGCAGGTTTCAGTCCATAATCAGCTGGTTCCAAGGCAAAGTGGCATGGCACACTGGCAACTCATCAAGGTGGCTGAAGACAGCAAAAGCAACAAGAGCAAAGGGATAGGAGAGCAAGACTTTTTCTACTTCACACTGTATGCAGGCAACCCACCCACACCATCTCCTTGCACAGGGTCAGCATGTTTACAAGTAAGGACCTTGGTTCTCTTCTGAGTGGCTTAGATTTCTAAACTTCTCAAGTCGACACAATATATCAACCATAAGATAAAATGGATTTGTAACCATGCCAAATCCAGACATTCTTATGCTATTTTGACACTTATCTAGAACATACTCTATACTATCTTGCTTTCTTTAAAGACAACAGTAAACATTATGTTCTCTTTGCTTTGTGTCACAGGCTCTTATGACAAGAATTACTCAATGTCCTGAGCTAATATTCAGACCTAAAAGTTGTGTTCCTTTGCTGTTTTCTCAGAGTTCCCACAGTTAGTCACACACATGATGCTCTATAATGTCTCATTTGTTATGCCTCTGCTTTTATTCCCTCCACTATCACCCAGTCCAAGTGTTCACTCACTCTTTGTTATAGTTAATTCTGTCTTTTTGCTGAGACAAAATACCTGACACCCAAAGTTTAAGGGGAAAAAGGTTTATTTGGCTTAGAGTTTGTAGAGGTTTCAGTTCATAATTGACCAAATCCAAGACAAGATGGCATGGCAGACAGGCATCGCTGAGGTGCCTGGTTCAAGGGGGCAAAACGAGAAAAGGACAACCACAGCTGTCTATCCCTTATATCCTATCCAGGCTATTTAGGAAGGGTAGCACTCACACCCTTAATCTTAGTCAATTGCACTAAGAATCAATCTCAGCTTTATACACTCTAGATCCAGCTACCTCTATGACTACGGGGCTTTGGAGGACATCTATACACAAACTATAACAGGCTCCTAGAAGACTCCACTTCCACTCTGACCTCACAAACAACTCATCCATCCCACTCACTGCAATCAGATGAATCTTTCTAGAATTTCCTCCACTACTATTGATACAACAGTAAACCTTCAATATCTTAAGTTATAACATGTCACTTTCCTTCATCTTTCCACTGCTACCATGGCAATCAAGTCAGGACCAAACTTCTTGGCCTTCTTTTTTTTTTTTTTAACTTAAAGAGAAACAAAAGCATGTAAAGGGTAGAGGTAATACAGAATTCCAAAAAAAAAAAGAAGATAAACAATAAGTGATTTATCACTAGTTGATAAATCACATATTTTCCTCTTAGAAATAGTTGCTCAAGTTACAAAATTAAAGCATACAAAGTAGATAGCCAAACAGTGAGAGTGTAAACAGCTACGGAGGCATGAATCTCTGCATGTATTTCTATACTTTCTGTATTAGAGGGAAGAATAAAACTTAGCAAGACAAAACAAAACAAATTCCTATAAAAACATGAAACCAAAAAGTCGTATAAAACCATAGTACAAGGTGATCTACAATGATTACTGTTGTTTCTTATTATCTTCAATAGAATGTTTACATCATCAGGCATAATTGAATATAGCAGTATAATTGAGTATATCAGTAAATAATAATAGTAGTAAAAATAAAACATTATAGACAGTATAAAACTTCAAAGGCAGGTAATAATCAAACCATAGTGGATATTCTAGTGGATCTTGTCATCTTAAGTGCAGTTGCCTATACTCTCAGACTTGATACTATCAATCATAACAGCTTTGAATAAAATCTATCAATACAAAACCACAATTGAACAAACCAGATTTGATTATGATCAATCATGGTAAAACAGTGTAGGTTTTACAGAGCTTTAGATTAAGTTAATAGGAAATTAAGGATGATTACCATACTATATCATGTTATTTTGGGGATTACTGTCTGTTCCCTCAAATCTAGTACAGGTAGAATGACTGGAACAGAATATAATACATCTAAGCAGAGTAGTGTAAGTAATGTGGGTTTTAAATCCTGATTCACTATTAACAATATAGCGTATCAAGGCCATCTATGTTGGAGTTTCTAGTTATCCTTCTCTGCCTCATTTCTGCTATGCCTTTTTCCTGCCTTTGTTTGTCTACTTTTCTCCTTCATTCTACTGCCTGCCCCACTCATTGAGGCCTTTCTGCCACTGTTCCTAAAATCCTGGTATTTTTTTCTCTCTCTCTCTAGAATGTCCTTCAGTATTCTCTGTAGGGTTGGATTGGTGGTCACAAACTCACCCAGTTCCTCCTTGTCATGGAAGCATCTTGTTTCTCCATCAACTTCTAGTGACAGTTTTGCAGGGTACATCAATCTGGGCTGGAGGTTATTCTCTTTCAGGGATTTGAATACTTCACTCCAAGCTCTTCTTGATGTGATGGCCTGTGTCGAGAAGTCAGCTGTGATTCTGATGGGCTTACCTTTATAGGTAATCTGTTTCTTTTCTCTGACAGCTTTTAATATTTTGTTTTCATATTGAATTTCTGGCATCTTGATTATTATATGTCTGGGTGTAGATCTGTTTTGGTTGTAGGTGGCTGGGGTTCTGTATGCCTCACACAACCAAATGTCATTTTCTTTTCCCATGCTTGGGAAGTTTTCCTTAATTATTTCCATGAATAGCCTTTGTAATTCACCTGTATGTATTCCTGCTTCTTCGTTCACATTTCTTATTCTTAAATTGTAGATTCTCTTGTCATCTTCTAGCCTTTGTATTGTTACTGCCTGTTTCCTTATTATTTTTAAGAGATCTTTCCTTTCATCATCACACACTGCCAACATATCTTCAAGATTTGATAGTCTATCCTTAGTTTCTTTTAAGGAGTTTTGCCAGCTTTCAATGGAGTTTTTAATTTCCTGGTAGTCTCTTTGAATCTGCTTCATGTATTCTATATTTTCTTTATATTCTTTATCGAATGTTTCTCTCCTTTTTTTATGTTCCTCCCTTCTTCCTTCTGTATCATCCTGAGAGATGCTTCCTGAGAACATTTCTTTTATTACTCTACTCATATCTTGCTTTACCTGATTCAGTATTTCAGTTTTGAGCTTGTCTACAAGGTCCCGAAGATATCTCTTAATGTCCATTGAAGCCATGTCTGATGTTGTGTGTTTGCCACCCTCAGTTACCCTTGTTTTTCCTTCTCCTGGATCAGTGCTCTCAGGGTTCTGGTCCTGGGGGCCTCTTCCTGCCTCTCTCTCCTGTCATGGCCCTGGCTTCCTACACACAGGTTACAGTGCAGGTCCCAGCCCCCTTCCCTGTTGGCCACGGTTCCTCTGAAGCACACTGGTGAGAGACCTCTGCCCTCTCCTGCCTGCTCTTGTCACTGAGGTGTAAGCAGGCTGCCTATGCCTGCCCCTCCCACTGGGCCAACCAAACTTCAGGGGCGATCACCCAGTTAGTACTTGCTAGGCACAGGGAATCAATTTGGGATGGCTCATTGGGTCCCAGCCAGGGGCGCAGCCCAGTCCAAGCAAATCCCATGAATCTGCTCTGGGAGGGAGCAACCAACTGAAGTCACTGTCACTCCCAGTTCAGGCTCCTCCTGCCAGATTCCAACATGTCGCCCATTTGGTCACGCCCCTCCCATGTAGGGGGGGGTCTCATTCCCAGCACTGACCATGGATTAATGAAAGTCCCTTCACTGGCTCCACTCTCCATTGGGCTCACCAACCCCCAACCTCAGCGCTGAAGTTCTTCCTGCGAGTGGCGGCAGGAACAAGTCTGGGTGGCTCTGCCAGCCGGTGTGGATCCAAGCTGGTACACACCGGGTCACCATGAAAACACTGTGTCCCACAATCTTCAGCTGTCTCAGTTGTAGTCCCGAAGTATTTGATGAGCTTTTTTATGTTTTAATTTCTTCCTGTGTCAAGAGGATCCATCTCCCCCTGTCTGGGTCTCTCCAGGGTGCTTTATTCTGGTGTATGAGTTGTTTCTCCTGGGAGGCTTTGTATTTTGTTGCTCACTGATCGGCCATCTTATCT